>OMMV01189578.1:0-13165 GCA_900302635.1 Chatrabus melanurus
TTCAGCAATTTAAAAGCAATTTCATTGAATAAATAATTGTTGACAATGTTAATTCTGTTTGCTTGATTTTTTTTAGTGTGAATGCTTTGTCTCATTTTAAGAAAGAAAAGCTAATAATGTGAACTCTTGAATTCTTGAATCTTGTTTAGTAGCTCTGGTTTTAAGATCTTTTCACTCAAATTAAGAAAGAAGCAAACGGTGAAATAAGAATTGACAAGCTAGTTTTGAGTTTATTTGACTTAGTACAGTGTTTGGAATGAGTGCTTTACTACTTATTTCAAGGGATTTCTCACTTTTCTAATACCTAGATATATTGTCTTATTTCAAGAAATCTTACCAAGTCTAAATATCTTACTGCACTGGCAGATAATTTGACTTGTTTCTAGTCTTTTCTTTCTCAAATTAAGTGTTTATTTCTTGTATTTAGATGGTCAATTTTTGCAGTGTAGCTGTGCACATGAGTAACATCTGACCAGCATCTTGGTTTGGTAGATTTTCAAGCCGGCGAAGAAGCTGGCCGTGAAGGCCTCTGGTGGTTCTTTCTTTTGGCCAAGCCTCTTCTTCGGGGCCTTCTTCTTCTCCACTGAGGGCTCTGGAGGAGGTTCATCTTTGGCTTTGTCGTGGTCCTTCTTCTCGCCGTCTTCTGAACTGGAACAAGAGATTCCCTTTTAATGACGGAATCACATCTGTAGAGGCACAGACCTCAGTTCACCTCCCACCAGGAGTATCATTCTGTCCCACATCTGACAGCCTAAAATAACTGCTTATTCTTATGAATTAACTGCAATTCCACTGTGGATGAAGAACAATGCCAGAACACTCACTCTCCTTTCTCCGAATCAGATTTGTAGTCTCCATTTACAGCCTTCTTCTTTGCAGCCAACTGTGTAACAAATATAGGTTAATGTTTACATTTTCAAATAATTCATCAAATAATATTTTGTAAATGAAATAAATGTCTAGATATGCTTTACATGGAGCAATTTTTTACAGACATAAAACATACATGTTTTATGTACGTATATATAACAGGTGTCTCAAACTGAAACTACCTATTGGTCACCAGCCAGGTTTTTCTTTCCTTTGTAGAAATGTAGAATTCACTTGAACAATCATTGAGGAAAATGAAAATGTCCAGTGTTTTTTTTGTTTTTGTTTTTTGCAGAAAACAAGATTATACTCAGGCGTGCACATTACTGGTGCTCAGGTGCTCGTGCATGCTAAAAATAAATGATATGCGGCAAAAAACATGGAGGGAAGCACTTCTTGGGAGGAAAGTGAGGATTGCAGGAAAAGCACTTCCATCCGTGTTTTCTCCCGCGCATCATTTCTTTTTAGCACGCACAAAGCAACTGAGCTCCAGTTATGTGGACGCCTGATTATACTCAAAGAAACTTAATAAATGATCCAACTATCTGCTCCAGGTGGAACCTCCGTTTAGGCGAAGAAGTGCCGACTTTACACCATAAAAGCTATGGTCCAAACATCCTCTCTTTGTGTGCTACATGACCTTTGTCTTACGTCATCTTCCCATCTCTGCACCGCTCTATAAATAAAGGCCAAAATAAGTTCACCAATCTATTATTGAAACCCATTTATCTTGAACAATGGACAAGAGGTGCGACACACCAAAGGACGGGTCACCCAGTTCATCACAGAGCTAATGGCCCATTCACAGTATGACCTGAAGTGGCTGACGCTGGCCGACGTAGCAGATTCTCAAAAATCTCTGTGAAACGCCGGGGAAGGCTCGCTCCAGGGGAAGCGGGCTGCGTCGGGCTGCATCCAGTCAAGCCTCCGACATTGGCTAACGGAGGCTGGTGGAGCAGTAACGGCGTACTAGCGGAGGTGATGTAGTGGTAGCGGAGCTTAACGCTTGCCATCGTTTCAGCATGAACGTCGAAGATTTTAAGCATGTTGAAATTTTTTTCCCAGACCACGACGAACACCAGCGTTGCCCAACTGACGTCGACTTAGCTCCTGCGGAGTCTGCCGGACCTCGCCGCTGGTCGGCATTAATCAACCTTTCACAAAAGGTGGGCTAATCGTCAGAGTGTGAATGGGCCATCACACATACAGACAGAAAACATTTATAGACACACCTGATATTGGACAGTTTAGAATCTCTGTTTTACTTGCTAGTGAAACAGAGATGCTAGTGAACTGTGGGAATAAGCTGGAGAAGTTACAAAAACCCCAAACATATGACCTTGTTGCTGTGAGTGAGGTGACTTTCTGAGATAGTGCACCAGTGTGCTGCTCCAGGGGAGCAAAACACAATTTAAGAAGAGCTGTTTTGGGTGTTGTTGAGTACAATAAAAAAAAATAAAAAAATTGTGGGCCAAATTTAACGATTTCTAATCATGTTTGGGGTCTTTTGAAATGATCTTGCAGGCGATATCTGGATGTTGTACCAATAGAATGAGACCCACTTTGTATTAGGAACATAATGACTAACCTGTGCCTTCTTCTGTTTGACAGCACTGGCTATGGATGGCGCATCCCCTACCACCACCTCAGACACATCCCCCAAACCCGGTTCAGCCCCATGCTTGCCCTCCTTCTTGGGCTGTATGTTCAGCAGCTCGGCCATCAAGTCGGCCTCCGCTGCATCCCTCTGTGCCATCTGCCCCATCTCCGCCAGCACTGCAGCTTCACTCGCCTCCATCTTCTCGGCCTCCAACACGTCTCCATGAATCCCAAACTGGGTGGGGTCTGGCATGTTTCCCAAAATGTCTGTCACCTTCATATTCTTAGCCCCTTCAACGAGGCCACCCCCAAACATAGTAGTCCATAAGATATGGAAAAAAATCCAAACTAGGCTGTAGATGAAGTGGAAGAGGCCGGTGATGATCATCCAGAAGAAAGAGAAGAAGCCGTGCACCATTTCCTTCACACTCATCTTCCTGAATTTTCTGTACTGCCGCCTCATGCTCTTGAAAGTGAACAGCTGGCGGAAATGGCAGAGGCTCTTTCTCATGGAGATGCAGGCGAACGTAAAAGCGGAGGAAGACTCCAAGATTGTGCCATCCTCGTCCTCTTCCTCCTGGTTTTCCAGCACACACTGGCTGTCACCTTCATCTTCCTCCGGACGCTCTACTGGGTCTGGCTCTGAAATTTGAGAAGCTAGCTGCATCTCAAAGATGGTGTCCTCACAGAAGTTGACAAAGAGCTCCATCTTCTCGCTCTCTCCCCCTTCATTGACCACATCAAAGATAAACTGCCGCTTCGACTCTTTTACCTGAGGCTTTTCCCACTGAGTACGACTCGACTCGCTGATCTCAAAGTACACTCTCTCTATGCGCTTAGCACCGCCCATGATCTCAATACGACCCAAAAAAGGCTCAAAGTAGCTGAGGACACTCTCGGCGAGGTCAAGAAACGTTGAGAGCCGAGCATCGTGAGGCATATGTTCTGAGAGATTGGTTAGCAACACAGCTACATTAAAGCCAATGTCCTTGGCTGGTTCATGAAATCGCTCCACAAACTGTTCATAGTTGAACATGTCATTCTCATCAGCCTCAGCACACGACAGGAGAAACTCTATCTCAGATTGGGAATACTGCTTCTGGTTCTCCATGGACTTTTGGAAATCCTTCTTTGAGATGACCCCTTTGCTGTCAGAGTCATACTCTTTGAAGCTGTCTGAGGTTGTCAAGTCCTTCAACTTCAGGAACATGTCAAAAAACTTTAGGATCATCTCCACATTGCTGGAGGATTCCACAAGGGTGTCCACCATTTGTTTGCCAATGGTACCATTTACAACATTACCTGTAATAGAAAAAGTAGCCAAAGTACAGTAGATGTGGTTGGTTCACACAATAATAAGCAACAACCCCCCCATACGAAATTAAATATTTAATTAAATTCCAAGAACAGCTGTTTTACGAGACTCATAAAAAAAAGACAACATCCTTGCAAACGATGGACTCAGTGAAGCAATAAGATGAAACCTTCAAGAAGAGAGAGCAGCATGACGATCATGTCTTTCTGGAGATCCAACAGCTCCTTCAGTAATTCAATCTGACTGGAATCCTGTTAGGAGGTGGACAAAGAAAGGAAACATTGACTCGATGTGATATAATATAAACTACTCATGTTTTATCCTCTCAGGTGACTGCCTCCTCGCCTAATATCCCTGAGCTGCATTTGGAGAGGCTGCTTCAGATTGTGGGAACCCAGCATGACCATGTCCCCTCATGTTGTAGTCATCCATCAGCTTAGGGGTTAATGATATTTTACTGTCTGGAAGCAGATGGCGAGCTCACACTGGCTCGTTCAGTGTCTCGGCGGAGTGTGCATTCAGCACGCCATAAATCTAAGATATACTTTGATGCACTAAATTCAAACCCGTCGTCCACCTATGCACTCTGTCATTCTGGATTCTACAGTCAGACTGAGCACTTTCTGATGACCATGAGATAAGGTTACACGGCTGGACACCACCCAAATCCTTGCTTATTGGCCACAGAGGAAATACATGGAATAGATGGAACCATATGTCATACTGCTGGACAACCTGACATTTGTAACTGCACTGCAGTGGCCTAGGGTTATCCTTGTGCACAGGGAGACATCTAGTGGCTGTAGATATTTTTTTAAGAGCCTCTGGCTGGCAAACACACATCAACCATCACTTTCACGCAGTGAATACCTGGGATAACTTCATCTGCATGTTGGCAAAAACATGCAAGAAGCCCACCACAGCATCCCACAGCCTGCTGTGAGCCAGACTCTGCTGGTTGCCAATACAAGGGCCCTGGAGCCAAAAAGCAGAATGGATATACAGAACAACTTCATGCTCTGGATCAGCATTTGCATGGGAAAGTTTAGATTATTCATGTACCATAACCTTGATTTAGCCTAGTTTCTGCTCAGAATATTATGATGCCATACCTGTATATACTCTGTTAAGGAGTTGAAGACCTGTTTGGCCACAGCCAGTGCTTTGGAGAAGTTCCTCTGACCAGCCTCATCTATAACTTCTTTGCCAGAGTAGTACCAGTAGAAATCACTAATGGATTCCTAATAGAAGAAAAAATATGAACACACGTAGTTTATGAAAGGAATTAATGTTCAGTACATTTTCTGAGCAATGTACGATTCTGTACTTAAAACAGTGGCTCTAATAATGTACCTGTAGTCTTAGTAGGTAGTCTACAGTGCTAATGATGATGTTGACTGTTGTTGTATTTCCCGTCTGAGTCCTCAGGAAGTTCTGAAAATCTAAAACAGATAATGCAGTCATAAAAGAGGAGCAAGCAGAGATTTAATAATACTCCAGTGTAAACACATTTCTGCCCTCTATAAATCATTTGTGTACAGCCAGTTTTCATTTGACAAGTCAGGAGATGGATACATGAACATGCGTAAGCAGCACTTTTCGAAAACCGCGCAAAGTGACCGCAGAAGAAGGTGACTAGTGAGGGAAGCCACCAAGAAAACCACGACAAATCTGAAGGAGTTCTCGGCTTCGGTGGGTGTGATTGGAGAGACTGGGCATCGTGCAACTTTTGTCTGTTGCACCACCAGCCACAGCTTCATGGTAGAGTGGAACAAAGAAGGACTTGAACACAAGAAAACAGATCAAATCTAGGCCTGAGTCTCCCATGTGCCTTCTGGCAAATGGTAGTTGAAATTTCACGTTATCTTTTTAAGAAAACCCATCTCAGTTCCACTCCATCATGAAAATGTATAACTAGTGATACAATAGGCAAATGTTGCAGTATGCACAGTTTTTCCAATCACAGCCACAGAAGCCTATAACTGCCTACTCTGGACAGATTTACCACACAGTACCATACTCTTTGTATTTCTTAATGATTGATGCAAATGAAGTCCAAGACGTATTCTGTGACTTGGAAATGTTCACTTCGCCATTCCGGACTTGTTCAAAGAAAACTGGCTGTAAAATTGACGATTTGTGTGAATAATCATGCTGCAATTCCTGAATGGATAATGTGATATTTTTCTTAAACCCCTGGAATTAAACCTGAAAGACTACACTACAAGCACATCTTGATTACATAGAGGCAAAATTACAAAGATGGTGTCACAGTCCGAATCATTATGGAAGCTGACTTTATGTATTGAACTCCGATCTGGATCGAGATCTGGCTGGTCTCAGAGGAGTGTTCACCCAGAGTAACAGCCTACCTTGTGTAAAACTGCCAGGCTATTGAGATGCATATGAACAGAGGCCGGGTCCAACATATTAACAGAGGCCCAAATCCTGTCTCTATTGGGAACAGTAACCCCAGCTTCATGTCAGAGGTGTATTAGTGTAGAAATCTTTTGAGATCAGTATCACTATCAGGCATACAGTAATAGCAGTAATAGTGTAGTGTGCAGAATGGTGCAGGATATCAAATCTATTGTTCATTTTGGGTGAAAAGCACCAAAATTGGCACATTTGTAGCTCTTCGTGTGTTCTTTAAATCTGGCCTAGGGGTCAATCCAATTTTTATCCAAGATGGGGGCAAATTCACAATGGCTGCCAATGAGGAAAATACCACATTCGTGCTGGTTTAAATCATTCATTTCATCTAAATGTTAATGTTTCACACCCATCTATATGTATATTATTGTGTTGGAGTCAATATTGATTGATTTTTTTTTTTTAAAGATGTATCCAAAATGGCGGAAAACAAATAAAAATGGCCACCAAATTACTACCCAATAGGTATATACAAAGTGTGCAGCCTGTCAGGAAGTTTACGCAGAGACCTGGGGTTGAAGCACGATTCAAGCTTATTATTATTTATTCAAGATAAGTGGCTGATATGCATCAAATATTTGAAAATAGATCTTTGCCCTTCTTTACATTATACCCTGGGCACTAGATACCCAAGGTCACCCCTGGGCCACCTTCCAGTCCTACATTGTTTCATGTGATGCACGAGTTCATGTGGTTCTTAATGACGCTCGCAGTCCCCACGACACTTGCAATACGATATACACGCCATCCCTGCCTTGACGCACTTGCATCGACCAAGGCGTCCTCTGTCCACATTACATCCACACTTCAAAAGGGATGGAGGTTCATAAGTATCACATAACACATATATCTATATTTAAATTTTAAAACATGAGTATATTATAAACCTATATGTGTTTGTATTACTGGTTTTCACCTACGATGGTGGCCATTTTAAAATGGCAGCCATATTGGAAAAAATGGACGAAAATCAATTGGCCCCCTAGAGACTACATTTATTCAGTGGGTAAACCTCTATGTGTGCCAAGTTTGGTACTCTTCACCCAAAGTCAATGATTCTTGCACCATTCAGCAACACTAGTAGATGTCTAGAAGTGTCGTCAAAAGCAACTGGAGATTTTGTTTAGTCTTTAAGATGTTTCCCAATTGTCCCCGATCTCTCAATGGAAAAATAATTAAACAATTTCTACAATCCACATCTGGACCTGGACTCAAGTGAACATTTGGAAAAATAGTTTTTAAGCTGTACAAGCAAACACACATGTACACACACACACACACACACACACACACACACACACACACATATATATATATATATGTAGAAAATTATAAATCAATAATAAGTTGCACATTCTATCACTAACTCTTCTTAATCACCGCGTTCACCCACCGTTGTTGTGGCCCTCACAGAGAAGCTGCAGAAACCTAAAGAGGTCCTTCGTGAACTCATCATTCTGCAGAACCTTGGAACCTGAAAGGAAATTAGATTAATGGCCCTTTGAGTGTTACGAAGGTCGGAGACCGATCTTTTCAGTGTCAGCACCATTGCACGCATCAGAGCTTGCACAGCGTTCACCATAAAGCTGCTGTCTACTTTTCAAAATTATGCGCACTGTGTTTGGTTCTCAGACAAGATGCAGTGCATTCTTCTAAAAGTAAAAATAAGATTACTGGTAACAGCAATAAAACTGAGCTCTGCTTTTTAACACCAGCAAAGCTTTGTTGTTTCTTACTGTCTAAACAAAGCTTTGGGAAATTATTAGTATCGTTATATTTAAGAAACATTAAAAGTCCCACACAAAGGAGATGTTAGAGTCAGTTTAGGGGGGCAGCTGACCATGGACTGAACAATCAGGATGTCATATGAACATGCATGCTTTTCTTCAGTCCGGAGTACTGAAAGAATTATACTGCATTCAAGACGAGGATGGAGGAGGAGCAGGGGGAGAAGCACTGGGAGGAAATGAGGGAAGCGAGGGGTAGAATGAAGAGCAATCAAGATGTCAGCATTGCATAGAATGAGTAGAATCTAAACTATGTATTTACCCCGCTCACTCACGTTGACTGCGACCGATGAGATAAAAAACGTGATCAGGAGAAAACAAAACAGCAGACATAAGCAAAGGAGAAGACATTGAGTTTCAATCAGAAGAAGTAGGAACAGGAGAGAATGATAGTGCTACAGAAATATCTGGACATATTGACACTGGTTTACGACATTGACCTATGGTTACGGTTAAACAGACTACAATCTGCCTACGAGGCAGGTCTTTAGACTTCACGTGGACTAACAGTCACCATCACTTATGCCTGAGCTTATGATGAGCTGAAATATGCATGACCAAAAAAAAAAAAATTTTATATGGCGTATGCACCCCATCAGAGCAAACAGAGATCACAGACCAAACATTCAACTTCACGGCAGCACTTTTAGGTTGCAGACAAAGCTTGGACAGGACTTAGACACACACACACACACACACACACACACACACACACACAGTACACAAGATCACCTGCATGATGAATTTATTAAGACATGATGACAAACAAGAGACATACAAAAGATGGAGATGAGGCTGGTGTACCAAGCTAAAGAGAAAGTGTTTCCTTACAGGGGTCATATTGTGCAAAATTTGTTACTGGGCGAGCAGAAGTGAGTCCTTCCTAGTGTGTTGAATGGGAATTTCTATGGATGTATGTATGTTTGCACGTTGGTCACGATCCGCGCCTGCGCAAACACCGCTGCGCTCACTGCAAGACGCACACCGGCAGCCTCACGTTTGGCTGACCAAGGCGGTAACGATGCACTTTCTAAGTACTTGTACTACTGTTTTTCAATGAAACAAACCAGAAATGAGCGCTATCAGTATTATCTTGTGTTGCTTATGATACGGGCTACTCTCATTATGGCCTGCAAGCATTAGCATGCTAATGCTGCGTGAGGACGCTGTACGTTGAACATTCCGATTTATTTTGACCGTACAAAAACATCTATCGCTTCATATAATGCTCCATGGTTTTGCCGTGTCGCATTCCGTTTTGAAAAACGCTCTTATGTTGTTGTGTCATTTCAGCAGCAGTCAGTGTGTGTGACTCCGTATCAAACTTAAGACCTCCATTGACGTCACAGCAGTTTCAGCAGTACTCCGTTAAAGCTTTCAACGAAAATAAATAAATAAATAAGTAAATAAATAAATAAAGCCTTCAACGACACTGACTTAAAAACAAACAAAAAAAAGCTTTCCACAAGGTTTGCAACTGTAACCGCTGTGAAACATTGACAAATTAACAGTTTATTTCACACCCCCCCCGGTGCTCTCGGTCCTGCAGCAAAAAGCATTGGAGGCGTGGCCTTGAGTGGACAGAGAGTGGGGGGCGTTGGGGTCAGTTTTAACTCTTTAAATTCCATATTAAATGTGTTTATGTTTTTGACTTTTTTTGGTCAAAACTGAAGTCATATTTAAAGGAAATCCACTGTTAAAATGCATTGAAAAAAAAACCTAAATGTAGTATGTTTGAAAAGACTATTTTTTTTCTTTTACATGTGATGTAATCACTATGGCTTTACCTGCACATATACATCGCTCTGGCACGCCCCTTAATGCCATGCATTTTTCTAGTATAATATGGTTGTAGTTAGTTCGGGTTTTGGACTGTATTTTGACACCGGACGCTAAAACAAATTGCACAGATGGTGTAAATAAGCACAAATTGCTATTTAAGCATCGAGAAATAGCGCAAACATGGGCGAGGGTGCAAAGGCGTTGGCTTAATGCGGCACATTTTACAGGGGTGTATTGCACTCACATCATGAAATCATCCAATCAGATTGTTATCTGTCTTCTCCTTTAATGCCCGAGATGCGCCTGAACGTGGCACATTGCTATTCAGAGGATAAATGCAGGAGTGACTAGTTTACTGCCGAGGAAACAGATTTGGCGCACAACGTGCACGTGGAATTAGCAGCCAGAAGAGGCTTAATGCTGGAAATTATACTGACTGGTATGATTAACGGTGGTGGTGTCCACTGTGTGAAGATTTTGCGAACTGACCAAGGTGCAGCTGTTTTAGCCTTTGAGGTGGACCTCGTATGCAAGTTCCTGAATGTACCACGACCCGTTGCCTGCACTAATTATAAAAGTAAGTGGATTAAGTGTTTGGTCTCTCCTTAATTGTACTTTCACTGTTGTTCGCGCCATTATGCACGCTGCGGTGGAAGCGTGATCTTTTTTTTTTTCCTGACTTGTGCGTGCGATAGTGTTTGCAATGTGTTTTTTTTTCAATGCACGGGTCTTAATGATGCCTTATCAACATCTACGTTATAGTCATATTAAAAACATTGTTAACAACCAATCCTCAGAGTGCTCGACTCGCCTTTGACAATTGCTGTTTGTGAAAAATTCCATTTGTGAAAAATTAGCCTAGGATGGAAGAAGCGAACAGCAGCCGCCCAGAAGTTACAAAAATCCACCATACGCTCAAAACAGCAACAAAATTGTGCTAGCAAACTACTTTGTAATTGTTGGCATGTTAGTGGTACAATAAGTTCTGAAGAAACATGGTCAGTTAGGTATATATACATTTACTGCTTTACATCAACCTTGCATCAATCTTAGAATATCATTTCGGTCACTTTTTTACTGCTGATGTTGCACATGAAATGAGCATTGAGAGTCCTTTAAAAAACTTGATGGGAACATCCCCCGCCTCCTTTGTTCTGGACCAATGGGAACCTGAAAATAAATGAGTGACTTTGCACTATACAGCAAACAGTCCAGAGGTCTGTATCTAGAAATCCAGGAAAATTTTGATATTTTTTTTCTCACAAATGTCGAACTCAGTTAAGGATATACCCAGAAGTCATCACTTGCCAAGTTTCATAAAGCTAGGCCAATGGGAACTTAGTGAGCTCTAATTGTTAACGCCGGACGCCTGGACAGACGGGCATCGTGACGACAATATCCCCCTTTCCGCTAACGCGAAGGTGGGGGATGAGGAAAAAATAAGCAAACTAAATAATACTGGTACAACATTACAAATGCTGTAAGCCTCTCTGTTAAGCTAGCCAAGGCAGAAGCGAGCGAAACACATTTACTATTTTTTTCAAACTTTATTGAACAATTAACAACAAAAGCAGAATCCTCAGTGGACGTTTATAGTACAAGTACCATCAATGGGTAAATAGAGAACATTTTTAATATCATTAGCAATACATGTTGCAAGTAATCGTAAAATCAAGAATGTGTTAGTAACTACACGATGCAATTTTTAAAATACATCTGCCCTGTTTTTTTTCTTCTCATTTTCAGCAAATTGTGGAAAAAGTGATTTCACTAATATGAAGCAATTGTCAAAGGTGAGAAGAGAACTGACAGTCTTGGTTGCTATCAAATGTTTTAATATGACTAAGATTGTAAAAAAAGTGAACATATCCTTGAATATCAGTTTTAAGACTCCTGGTGGCCTATATTAGCTTACTAAAAAGTTGTGTAATATGACCCCTTTCAGAGCTGAAATTGTAGTCCTGAAAGAGACACATGACATGGTGCAATCAACACACAGCTGAGGCGGGACACATTAAGCAAGCGCAAACACTGTGGCTCAGACCAAACAACACTGAGTGTTTGAAACCTCTTGGTGTTGCTGTGGGGGAAAAAGATCTTTGTGTGACGGAAAATACAATTCCTCTAATCTGTTCCAATCTGAAATCACAGCAGTTTTTTTAAATTTTATTTCAACATATAATGTAACTATTCTTTTTTTTTTTTTTTAATTGCTGCACTTTTGTAGTGGTACTATATTTATTCTTGGGGTCGGCACAATGCCATGAGAGGCGGCCAGTTTGGAAGCACTGGGAAGTAGCGACTGTCCATATCAGGGAATGTTGGCTTACATTCCAGATCCTAGTTTTCTGTATTTGATTGACACCCTGCTTGGCATGGCTGCACTTGTTTGTGGCCAGGATTACAATGATAAATTGTCTGTTTAATGCTGCTGTCACACTGTGATGGATTGAGGAAACGTATGTGTAACGGATACGAAATTTTGATATCCGTTCGTGTCCGTTTTTGTCCTGTGCAAGTCCTTTTCTCATTCGTTAAACGCGTTCCTCGTCACTTGATATCCGGCGAGTCTGTCGAAAAGTTTTGTGCATGTTCAAAACTTTGAGTGGACATCGGACAGAGAGCTTCCCCGGTGTTTGTACGTTTGTTTACCGTTTCTTATGCGTTTTGTCCTGGACTTGTTCCTTACTTCTATGGTACTCATGCGTTCTTATAGTGTGATACGTACTCCAGTAGGATTTTTATGCTGAAATAGATTTTTTTTTTTTTTGCTGTTTTGGCTTCATTAGGGGCCAGACTGTCAGAAAATGATGGGGTTCAAATTTTCAGACCCTTCCCTCCCTTCCCGGGGGGTGGGGTTCCATTTTGGCCCCCTCTAAACTAACTACGCACCTATTTCTGCCATTTGTTGACCAATTTTCATAATGTTGCATCATTTTATAGGATTATAGGCATACTAAGATGATTGATTGTACTTTTGGAGCACATTTTTAGAGTCTCCCCCCTTTTCTGAGGGGGTCACCTCCATTTTGCCCACTCAAAACTAGCCATACCCCTTTTTTCGCCATATCTTAACCAACTTTCATAATGTTAGAGGCGTTTTGTAGGTTTTTAAGGATACTGAGTTGATTAATTATACTTTCAGAGGAAAATTTTCAGACCCCAAACCTACAAAACAACTAACATTATGAAAATTGGTTAACAAATGGTGAAAATAGGGGCATAGTTAGTTTTAAGGGGACAAAACAGAAGTGACCCCCCCCCCCCCAGAAAGGGGGGAAGGGTCTAAAAATTTGCTCCAAAAGCATAATAAATCATCTTAGTGTACTTATAAACCAACAAAATGACTAACATTATGAAAATTGGTTGATAAATGGAT
>OMMV01189585.1:0-13645 GCA_900302635.1 Chatrabus melanurus
GATCAGGATGAATCTTGTCATGCTTATGTAAGATGGTAATAGCTATAAGCAGGTAAAGTTTTATCCAGATCTGGAAAGTCTTCTGGATCCAGTGGATCAAAATGTAAAAATTTCAGGTGCTGGTATGTAAGACACTGTTGTGAGGTATCTAATAGAGATAGAAATGTCCAACCACTACCAAAATGTAGCTGGGAGAATGCTGATTCAGTAAGCTGTCAATGGATTTGAGCTATCTCCAATAGCTCAGCACTTGACTTGATGTCAGCACTTGTAGTATATTTCTAATAGTTGTGTAATCCCTGCTGATGTCAGCATTTGTGGTTTATGTATCACTATAATGGAGAATATAAATGAATGAATGAATTAGAAATTAAAGGAGGAAAAGCTCATTTATCATCGCAAAATTATTATAACGTCTTGTGGTTTGTTTTCACAGTTGTATAAATCATATATGCCAATCGAAGTTATTCTTCATGTTCACCAATTGATTTCGCAGGTGACAAATGTTAAAACCTTGGCAGAGATCTGTGCTCTCTGAGTGCTCTTGTTTCACATTTTATTTAACTTTATTTAACATTGCAGGAGGGGTTTGTCCTTTTTTAACATTTTTACAAACTTCTCAAAAGATTTTAAACAAATTATTTACAAAATTTGGTGGAATAATGAGTCATGGCTCAAGAAAGAAGACATAAAATATTGGGGTAGATCAGGAAAATTTTGCAAACCCACTATTTTTTCCACCTTCTTTCAACGTTGTGATAAAGGCCATTTTTCAACATGTCCATCAATTTGTCAAAAACTGCTGTGCCGATTTTTATGTAACTTGATGAAAGTGTGGGTCATGAGCCGAGGAATAACATTACATTTTGGATGAGAGGAGATTATAATGCAAGTCAGGGTTTTTTTTGTTTTTTTTGTACTTTTCTTTTAACATCTTTGATAGGGCATTTTTATATTTGTCAATTTCTCAGTAAGTGCTCGTCGGAGTTACATGTAATGTGAAATGATTTTGGAGTAGATCAGATAACAAGGTAGATTCTGGGGTTTTTTCACAGTTTTTTAACATTGATAGGATTTTTTTTTCAGATTTTCTCAAACGTCTCAAATACTGCTGAGCCGATTTTCATAAAGCTTATTGAAACGGTGGGGCATTGACAAACAAAACACACACTGATTTTTGAAGAGGCGGATCAGGATATCAGGACAGTTTCAGCAGGGTGGGGGTTTTTTTTTCATTTTTATTTTTGTTATTTTTGATTTGTGAAAACTTGCTGAACCCACTCTCATGAAACTTGGCGAAGCATGGAGCACGGGACAATGAAGATAGCACAGAATTTTGAAATGAATCTGGATTTTGGGGCAGTTTTATTTACATATTCCAAATATTTTCAACAAAAAATTATGAGGATTTAGCACGGTACAATTGCTTTTGAATAAAAATATGTTAAAAGTGTTGGGAGAGGGAGCTATCAGCCTTGACAGAGGTGTGCGCTCTCTGATTGTCCTCTCGTTATAGTTTATAATTATTATTTTAATTTATTGACTGTGAAACATGATTTATTTTTTTCAGATTAATATTTCCAAACGGCCTTTCAAGCGAATACTCTCTGGTTACCATATTCAGAGTAAGAAGAACTACAAAAAAAGACCGCTGGTATCTTTGGCAGATATTTGACAAATCAGGCGGCACTCAGGTGGGTTCAAGGTCTTTTAATGTCATGTCGCAGCTTGATATCTGAATATAGCCTAAAAAAATGTTTGTTTGTGAAGAAACCCATTTTTTAAAAGTCTTTTTTTTCCCCTCCTCAGGTGTCAGTTGTGGTTGATGGTGGCAAACGAGTGGTGGAGTTTTCATTCCAGAGTCTCCTAAAGAATGTTCTCCACTACACTTTTAAGAGCCGCGACCTTCACGCACTCTTTGATCGTCAGTGGCACAAGCTGGGCATTTCTGTGCAGAGCAACATAGTCTCTGTTTACATGGACTGTCGACTTATAGAAAGGCGGCTGACTGATGACAAGGACAGCATTAGCCACAGTGGACGGACACTCATTGCTACACGGATGGAGGACGGACGGCCTGTAGATGTACGTTCATGGCTGTCGAAAGCAGCTTTACTTTAACAGATATTTGACACATTGAATATTTACTTTAGCTGAGCTAAATCGACACAGGATATATTTATTTTACTGCAGCATATTAGCTTTATTAAACATTTCCAGTGTTTTCTCAAACAATAATTACCGTGTCTTCCTAAGGCAGAAAGTTTTTAACATACTACGGTTTCTTTTAGAATAATACAGTACTGTGCAAACGTTTTAGACACCTCATTTTAAAAAAAATTAAAACAAACAAATCTCCCCAGATATCATTGCCAACAGAAAATCATGTGAAATCCCCCCCCTAAAAAAATGCAACATAAATAAAATATGAGATTATTACATTTTCTTTTTCATTAAAGTAACCAATTATTTACTAATTTTCAAACCTCATTTTAAAAAGAAGCAAAAAGAAATTTTGATTTCCTTGTGGCTGTACTGCCTCGTTCTTAACAACACAAAGACAGTTGCTACTGATCAATCAATAATAAAATTATTTTTAAAAAACTGATTTAACACAGCCTGATTTTCTTATGAATTTGAAGAGACACCCTCAAACAAATTATGTCATTTTATCACGTAAAAGAAATTATTAATATGTAGGTGATATGTAGTCAGACATTTTACATATTTATTCATAAATATGAACTATTTAACAGCTTCTCTTTATTAAAAAAATTTAGACAGTTAATATGCCTGAAACTTTTGCACAGTACTGTACTTCACAGGCATATATGTATTAATTCTCCATTACTGTTATACTCATGCTCAGATATTATGGAATGACATTTGTTTCATTATTAAGCAAACAAATTGACAGAAATCCAAGCAAAAAATGCAGCTTTGAAAACAAAAATCGAGGTTGACATTTTAAAACTTAATTAATAAAATTACTGTGAACCAGTCCACTTTCAGTTCAAATCATGAACTTTTGACGAATTGCTTTGAAGGCAGGCAGTGAGCCGCACGGCGTCAATCCGAAGCAAATCCACCAATAGAGACTCATCTTGTGTAGGTCCCGCCCATTACGTCCAGTTGAACTTGAAGGCAAAAGTTTTTGATGTGCAAAACGTTTTGACTCACAAAACATTTTGACTTGAAATGAAGTCCGTTCAACTTGAAAACAAAATGTTTTGACTTGCAAAAGATTTTGCTGAGCAAAAACTTTCCATCTGCAAGCAGAACTTTTTTCATCACAAAGTATTTTAATCCACAAGCAAAAGTTCATGATTTGAAATAAAACAGGACTGATTCACAGTCATTTTATTAATTAAGTTTTAAAATGTCTCCCTTGATTTTTGTTTTCAAAGCCGCATTTTTTGCTTGGATTTCTGTCAATTTGTTTGCTTAATAATGAAACAAATGTCATTCCAAAAAAAATGCCCCAAAATACAAAAAACAACAAAAAAACCCCAATATTCTTAGGTGAGCTTATCATTTATGCTTATGGAGAGAACACCACTCAGAGCTGCATTACCGCACGGCTCCCAAACTGGGGGGTGGGCTCCATAAGGAGGGCTTATATCATTGCAAGAGGGGTTGTGCATTAGTTAATAAAGCTAAATGAGTCTGTTTTGTGTGGGAATAATAAACAAACATGAGTGTAGTAAGTAAGAATATGAAGGCTCAGACACCTGCAGAACAACATTTACGGCTATATATTCCATCCGGTACAAAGCGGCGCACAGCGCACCTCGATTTCATTGCTAGTTTCCGCGAGAAGCAGAAATCATTTTTACGCCCGTCATCCACATCCACTGAAGGATAACACCACTTGTCTAAAAACGAGGTGTAGTCAAGTGCAGCTCTGGTGTGTTCATGTTATCTGTCAAAAGTAAGCGTTTGCACCTTAAACAACTAAAACCTGGTCTGAAGTCCAGCGGCGCATGCTTTTTAAATTTTATTTAAAGAGCACGACACTCAGACTCGCCTTACATAAGCGGGTTCACAAAGCACACATACCCTGCTTGCCTGCGCATATCATTGCCAGTCATCTGCAGTGATGTATCCGTATGACGGTATGTTATGGGGAAAAACAGAGTGGGAGGAGGGAGAAAAAGAAACAAGTGCATATTTTATGAGAGACGCTCGCTATCTCGCACACTATCTTTCTCTCTCTCTCTCTCTCTCTCTCTCTCACTTTCTGTCTCTATCACACATACGTACACACATAACATGTCATTATTTTGCAGCCATGTCCAGTGCTATTGGACCTAATGAGTGTCTATGATGCGATGCTTTTGACAGAAAAAACACTCATTTCATAACCCCGCACAAAGGCGACATTATATGCCATAACATACACAACCAAAGTAAACGAAAAACAACCATTAAACAAAATAAAAGTAAGCACTCTTGGAAAAAATACCAAGCTTCACCTTACTGCTTCACCTCAGGCAGCTTTGGTGGCCTCTGGAGCACTCTGACAGGCTGATGCTAATCTGTTAACTTGCCACAAATCATTTCACTTGCATCTACTTTCTCAATAGCACGGCACTGCTTTTGGCAGTACCGTGCTGGCACACTCTGGTTTGGGAATGACAGGTGCCACGCTGATTTGTTGGACTACAACACGGCCATACCGAATGAACGTGGTAAATCCAACCCCTGTGCACTTTGTGCTCAGTTTATGCGCACTCTCGATAGCAAATAAAACTTGGACACACCCCAAAACCATGTGCGCCACTCTGCGCCTGCCATCAAGATAGCATCCTGAATGTACAATTGGGCAGATTTGGCCAGTGATAGCCTAAAAGTTGAATAAATGCAGTAACACTTTTTGTTACTCGTTTAATATTTATTATTAACCCCTTACTGCCTACATTTATTTCCAATTATCGGAAAAAATTAATTATATGTGTTTTTGCTTTCAAGCAGATGCTTAATTAAGTGCAGATTGTCTTGTAGACGACTGTCACGAATTCGTGACAGTCGTCTACAAGGGGTTAACAATATTAACTGATACCATGGTTTGACTTTTTTGACTGATAGGAAAAAGAGATGTGACCAAAAAAGGTTTGAAACTACTACATTAAAATACTGTACCATAAAAATTGTTGATATGATATTGATGTGTTATGGAACTGTTTCCGTATCAACAAAAGTTGTTGAGAGATGAGATAAGCTCAAGCTATGACCACCAGTCAGTTTACACAGTAGCATGTTACAGAGATGAAACTATTGTATGGTACTCTGGAATTGATTATTACCGAGAACTCTCTTCCACAGATTGAACTGAAGCAAATTCTAATCTACTGTGACCCTTATATGGCGGAGATGGAAAATTGCTGTGAACTTCAAGAACCAAAGGTAAAAATGATTTGAACTCTAAGCAAATTATTACCTACTGTTTATTGTAAAAAAATTTTATATATATATATATGTGTGTGTGTATAAGTCCAAGTATAAGTATGTGTGTATAAGTTCTTCATTTCCTCCGCCAAAGAGGTTATGTTTTCGGTTGCGTCGGTTGGTTTGTTGGTTTGTTTATTTGGTTGTTTGTTAGCAACTTTATGGAAAAAGTTCTGGACGGATTTTCATGAAATTTTGTTTGCTGATAGCCCTGGATCGACGGAACAAATGGTTATTTTTTGGGAGTGATCCGGATCATATTCTGGATCCAAGAATCTTTTAAAATCCTGAAAATCCCTATCTCTCATCATTGGCGAGATTTAAAAAAATCATATCTCCATCAATTCTTGAGCGATTAATATGAAATTTGGTGGAGACATGTAGAGTGGCAACCTCTATCACCATACCATATTTTGAAAACCCCATTTAACATCTTTAAAAGTTTTATAATTCTGAAATCCCATCAGATACAGTTCAAGTTCACTGTGCCTGGAGAGGATCCCATGGGCAAACATTCACCTACATTTCATCTGGATCTCCTCATTCTTCTGGATCTGTTGATATGAAAAAAGGTTTTAGCAGGGGCCGTGCACATATCACGTTCCTGTGAGATAACTAATAGTGCTAGAGACTTTTAACAAACACCATTGTGTTCCTGAGACAATGAGAATTCACTAAAGTGCAAACAGATTTGATCTATCTTTCATAGTTAGTAAACTAGATCCAGAAGAAAACTGCCATTTTGGAAATCATCTTGTCTACTTCTCTCACTTTCCTGTTAACCTTTATATAATTGTTCTTTGCCTTTTCATTCATTCCCCTAACCCTTTTAAAGCATGCTGACATTAACTGCCATTTCTGACATTTATTTTGCGCTTGCCTCTGGCCAACAGTACGGTCAAGTGTTGAAAATTTGGTGAAGGCAGAAAAATAAATGGAGCACACTCCTGCACAAATTCTGTCTTTCACACATGAGCAGCAGCTAAACGTCAGAGCAAAGCATAGAGGTCGAATCAGGAGGACGGTTGTCAGTATTGGAAATACACATTACCATTTAAATGGCATGCACTTAAGGGCCAAACAATAAGAGCCTGTTGTGCTTTAATGTAGGGAATGTAATCAGTGACAGAGGTAAGGAGGTTCCTCTCAGTTCCCAGATAGAAACTTAATATCAAAGGTTTTCCATCAGCATAATACTAGTAATCAATACTAACTAATGCTACAATGATTCCAAATGGAGGACTGACCCTTAACCCATTGCCATTAGATGCTGAAGCACACTGTCATGTCAGGATAAAGTTGCTCATAGTAAACTGTCACACTGTACAGTATCCATTTTAATTCCTTTAGAAAAATTGCATCATGATGCACGTGAATGACTGAGTTCTCTGAGCCAGATGTAGCTGCATGGTAGTATTCTAACAAGCACAACTTAGGAAAGTATCTAAATGCTGACATTTCTGTATTGATCCAGTGTGAAGCCAAGAAGATGTTTAATGAGACTTCCCCTCCCCTGGTTCCAACTCAGCTCCCCCTGATGCAGTCTCAACCTTCCTCCGAGCCAATTGACAGATGTCACTGTCCAGCCGAAAAGGTACAATCAATTCTACCCAACAAGGGCCTCTAATTGACGAAGTGTAACATCTGCTGTAGCTGAACGAGCACTGATTTATACTGCGTGTACTCAATCTTTTACACGCACGAAACAGAAACTACATTAATACCCAATAGGATTTAAGATAGAAGCCTTCCAAAAGGCTTTATAGCCTCGATAAATTATAAACAAGCTCTGTATAGTTTGTCTCAACAGCTCAAGCATGAGCTCAGTTTTTGAAAATAGAAAGTATTTTCAACCGCGCACATTGATGTCAGATTAAAAGTCAAATGTGACCTGAAAAGCTTCACACTTAAGATTGTTGGCTGTTTTGTTTTGTAGCCACATTAAAATCAAAGATATCTCACAGTTCCACGAATATTTTAGAATTCTTGATTGGTTTATGTACTAGCATTATTACTCAAAAACTACTAAACAGGTTTTCTTAAAGTAATTCAAAGGGTTGGGCATGGAATTAAAAAAATGACATTTTGAATATCAAGTAATTTATATAGCACCAAATAACAATGGACATTATCTCAAGGCACTTTACAGAGAAGCTCCATTAAACAGTTTACAGAGATCAAACATTTCTTCAAGAGCAAGCACATGGTGACAGTGGTGAAGAAAAACTCCCTTTTAAGAGGAAGAAACCTCAAGCAGAACTTGACTTTATGGAGGAGCCATCCGACATGATTTGCTGGGATGAAAGGGGGGGGGGTGGCTTGGACTGGGGAGAGAGCATGAGAAGGAAGAAGGACCAGGAACAACAGCAACAACAACAACAATGAAAAGTGTTGCTGTATGAATTTAACAGTTATTTTTTAGCATTCGTTATGTCATTGTCTTCGAACATTGCATGTTCAGAATTTTGTTAACGGTGACAGAGGTGACTGATTTTACCTCATCACCCTCTTGGCAGCGCAGAGCATCCACCATGGTTCCCTACCTCACTAAAGGTGCAATCTCACTATAATCTTTACCCCAATGTTTGGTGAACGCAGGGCAAAGTCGAGAAAATTGGCCAGACGTCAGCAAAACTCACGTTACTGGAGTTTGGTAGCGAACCTCTAACACAGCATGGCATTCCACAATGTGGTGCTTGCGCAGGTGGGCGTTAGCCAGCGCCATTAGAACAAGCAGGACTTTTGCCAATGTGGCGACGTGTGGGAGAGGGGGTCGACACACCACTGTCCAGTGATTCTGAGCAGGCAGGGTGAAGCAGCACACATACGTTAGCCAGCGTAGACGATCGCACCAGTAACTTAGGCTAGCCGAGGCTACTGGAGGGTAATGTGGGCTAGCGGAGGCTAGCGGAGGCTAGCGGAGGGAACTTGGTTGTAGCAGAGATTAACTTTCTCTAATGGTCTCCAATGTAGCCAGAGGTATGTTGGCAAATGCAGAGAAATTTTAAACATGTTGGAAATTTTTGGACGCGGAGGACGGCGGAGCCCAGCGGAGGCTAGCGGACACCAACGTTTGCATTACGTTCATCTACATTGGCCCAAACATCCAGGTGAGATTGCACCTTATGTTGGAAACTCAGCTTCACATGGGTGACGTGGTTTGTCAGAGCAATGCCAAAGTGTTTCACAGTAATAAATCAAATGTGACGATTTAGCCACACTGAGGACTAATTACGCTGAAAATTTGAGAAGGGTCTGGCTGCAGACCTCACCTGGGAGTATCTCCTGTGTCAGTAAAAATCTCCTCTGAGGGTACGGAAATGACGCCAATCTGATGCATGGAATTATGGGTTTTGTATTTTCATCATCTTTAAGGAAATGACGCCAGCCAATCTGACGCAAATATGGAAATATGTATTATTTTTATTTTAACATAGATGTTTTCGCTTAGACTAAGACTCTTAGCTTAGACTCATATCACCATTTGTGATGTTGTACTTTACTTATCAGCGTCTTTGGAGTTTGTAAACTGTTTTGCCATATCGATTTCCTTACCCTCAGGGGAGATTTACTCCCAGGTGAGGTCTGCAGACTCTCTTGGAAAATTTAAACCTTTTCTAGGGAGGGCTGGTATGGTTGCTTGATAATTAGCGGTTTTGTCAAAAATCTGCCTATCCAGTGCTTCACATTGTGTTTTTCTTTGTACATAAATTGTGATAATCTGAGTTTTAATAGCCTTACCACATCAGATTGGCACTCCTGTGTGCGCCCAGAGGTGTGTTGGTCTAAAAATGAGGTGTGGTCAGGTGCATTGCTGGTGCATTGGCATAGTGCGGAAGCAGAAATTGAATGTGCCATAAACCAGCAAAAACCTTGTCTAAAGTTGAGCACAGTGTAATATTTGCATTTGAACAGTACAATCTAGGACAGTTTTGAGACAAAGTCAGAGAGGAGAGATTGAGATGTTTTGGACATGTACAGAGGAGGGACCCAGAGTATATAGGGAGAAGGATGTTGAGGATGGAGCCACCAGGCAGGAAGAGAAGAGGGAAGACAAAGAGGAGGTTCATGGATATGGTAAGGGAGGACATGCAGGTTGGTTGGTGTGACAGAAGAAGATGCAGAGGATAGAGTGAGATGGATGATCTGCTTTGGTGACCCCTAACAGGAGCATCCGAAGGAATAAGAAGAAGAAGAAGAAGAAGAATTCAATTCAATTTATTTATTTTATATATTGCCAAATCACAACATAGTTGCCCCAAGGCGCTTCACAAGTGTAAGGTCTAACCTTACCCACCCCCCTGAGCAAGCACAAGAAGAAGAAGAAGAAGAAGAAGAAGAGCGCTCAATCGTACGATTTGTTTCTATGGGGAAATGTTGGGCTTCCAGGCCAAAAGGGGATAAAGGAAACATGGTTTAGTTATTTTTATATTTTTGACGAATATTGTTTTTCAAAGATATTGGTAGATATTGGTAGAAATTTATCTAAAAATGTGTAGTTTAATGAAAATTAATGCAAGATGTTGGAGTATGTAATGAAATTTCACTATGCTGTATCCATTTCAGCATTTCAGCCTCGCTATCACTCATTCTCAAAGACATTAAAACTGCCATAAATTATAAAATAAATACATTTAAAAAAAATTAAAAACTTGATCAAAAGCATTGATGGAGCCATACCTAAATTTCAAAGTATGTAGAGAAAATGTTAGATGGGCTTTTAAACAGTCAAGTTCACAAAAAAACGAACAAAAAAAAAGTACTCATTTCCATAAAATTATCCATTTTCCTATTTTTTAGCATGGGGCTGGAATTGGCCCTTGATCTCTGACCTTGATCTTTGACTGATCCTAGCCAAAAACAAATCACTTCTTCCCATCATTAGGTCCAATGTATCTCTCATGTTTGATCAAAATCAGATTAGAGTAACATACATATAAACATACTTTCGTAACATAGAGACCAAGGCCACAAGAGCATATTCCTCCGGCGAAGAATGTCACAATATTCAAGTTGTTGTTACTGTGGCAACTGTTCAGACCGTTATAAGTTTGCCAAACCTCTGTGCTGGAGCATAACTTTTAGTAGACGGTATTAGAGCATTAGTTGTCCATGGCAACAAGCAAACGTCAAGAAAGAGAGCTCGGTTTTCCAACAAAGTTCTAAATTGTCTTCGGTTATTGAATGGAAACACAGCTCTCTTGTATCAAATGTTGGTGTCTGTCTGACAGAGGCTCAAATTTACAGGAAAAGGCATTCAGAAATGCTACCTTACAATTTTCTTCATACATTGAATTTGAAGTCCGTAAGCTGGGTGAATTGGGAAATAATATGTGTCCAGTAAGTAGAAAAATAGGTGTTGTTCAGGAATAGAAGGATCAATTTTCCATGACAGCTCAATAGACAGGTTGTATAATGATTGGTAAACACACAGTCAGGGAAAATAGTGACGGCCGTGTGTGTCAGAGGACAACACAAAGGAAGAAGAAGCACCACATATCTATCGCAAAAAAACCCAAAAAACAACCCCAAAACAAACAAAAAAACTGTTATTTCCTCTAGACAATTTACAGGAGGATGAAATCCTCTTTTTGCAGTCTGCACTCTGTTAAAAAAAGAATCAGGGAAGAATGTGTTGGACTATGACTGGAATTTAAAGAGATGAACAGGTGCTGGTACTGTATGCCTGATAAGACTCAACAGCTTTATGGTCAATGTCCAAATAACTCCGATGTATCTGTGGGATTAAGATTTGCAGGATGACTTTATAGATGGTTGTTTCTGGGAAAATGAACAGTAATTTCTAGAAGGCTACTGAGTGTTACAGTGCCTATAAAAAATATTCACCCCCTTGGTCTTTTACATATTTTAATTTCTTTATGCCATTAAGAACACAAAAAATAATTCAGGCTTCTCTATATTAAAATTTCTAAAATTATCCTCTTTAAACTCTGAAAACAAATCTCTACAACTTGATATAAATTAAATAAAAATACATAAGTCAAAATGATGGGTTGCATAAGTAATGGCACCCTTTTGTATAACACAAGTAAGTCATCAGTTTTGCAGCCAGTTATTCTTCAGACAAGTCAAGGAATGGACACATGAACATTTCCAAGTTACTGAATATGTCTTGGACTTCATTCACAGCAATTATTAAGAAATACAAACAGTATGGAACTCTATGGTAAACCTGTGTCATGTGACATTGACGATATCATGCTGTCCATTGCTAAAGTGACTTTGTGTTTATTGGCATTCCCATCACGACAATAAAAGAATTAATCAGTCTGTACTCACTTTCTGTTACTTACAGGTGTAACTTTATTAGCTTGTATAGTTGATATATATTGTGAGTGTCATTCAGAAGGTTACTTGACAAAGTCAGAATTCTTTGCTGTTTCCATGGTGAACCTACGTGGAGGCCGTTTCCTTTTGAAGTGTTTACTGTGTGTGTGCGCTGTACCAGATTGTCCTAATCAGACTTGTAAATGTGTTATAATTGGCCTCTAATTATTCTTAATTGACCTAGCAGGGATCAGCTCTGGAGCTGTTACGCGTGCTTACGTGCGCTTTGAGTGTGTTGGTGGTGATTAATCACTTACTGCTGACTGCGATCACCGTGTACGAGCGTATCAGGGAATGTTGCAGAGCACAAAAGGGCGTCACATGCAGCAGATACGGTGTCATCCTCTTGGCCTGCTAATATTTTGAACGTAACGATGTAATCCATCAGTAAGTGTTGAACTGAGGCGCATTCGGAGAAACGTCCAAAAAAAAGACGTCCAACAAAAGTTTGAACATATGGCGGTGAATCTGGGCTTTTTTCTCTCTCTCTTTCTGCAGACCATGTTTTGTGCAAGGAGTCAGTGGCTCATACACTGTTAACACCTGAAATCTAATTTAGGGTCTTCAACAAATCAATACTTGGCACTATTTGTTTACTCACAGAACAACAGAATTCATAACAAATCCTATTACATGTTTGCACATCGAATCAATAAGGTTGAGGACAAATATGATCATGGACTACACATTAAAGGATTGCAGTTTGATGGGGATAAACTGGTACAATCATGCTTTGATGACCCTGTGCTCTGTGTTCATTCATTCATTCATTTATTCTCATTCACTCATACTTTTCTTTAACACTGTATATTCACAAGGTGGTTTTTGTGGCATTTATTGTTTGGAAATGTTAATATTCTGTTGACATTGCACAAGTTTGACTAATGTATTACCCACAAAGTCCTTTTAATATTTTTCCACTACATTAAGAGCAAAAAATATAAACTCACTGAAGCCGCAACACGGTACACATGCAATTTATACACTGTGCTGCATGTTTAATGCACCCAAAACATTTTAAAATAAAGAAAAATACAATTAAAAATGGGATATTGTCCTGAAGGCCTTGTGTCCCCTGTCGCACGGTGGCCTTGCACTGAAAGTATGTAAAGTTATTGCGAGTACCATATGTAGTACTGTTATTTTCTGGGTTTTGTGGTCAGCAAATTTACGGCAAACGTTCTGGATGGATTTTCATGAAATTTTTTTGCTGATAGCCCTGGACTGATGGAACAAATGATTACTTTTTGGGAGTGATCCGGATCATATTCTGGATCCAGGATCTTTTTAAAATCCTGAAAATCCCTATCTCTCATCATTGGCGAGATTTAAAAAATTCATATCTCCATCAATTCTTGAGCAATTAATATGGAATTGTTTGGAGACATGTAGAGTGGCAACCTCTATCATCATACCAAGTTTCATCTGGCTCTGATCCAGAATCCGGATTTGACATCACTTTCAATTTTAACATTGAAAACCCCATTTAACATCTTTAAAAGTTTTATACTTCTGAAATCCAATCAGATACGGTTCAAGTTCACTGTGCCTGGAAAGGATC
Source organism: Chatrabus melanurus (assembly GCA_900302635.1). Classification (NCBI taxonomy): domain Eukaryota; kingdom Metazoa; phylum Chordata; class Actinopteri; order Batrachoidiformes; family Batrachoididae; genus Chatrabus; species Chatrabus melanurus. The sequence continues at coordinate 13,358 of OMMV01189585.1, forward strand.
CCATGGGCAAACATTCACCTACATTTCATCTGGATCTCCTCATTCTTCTGGATCTGTTGATATGAAAAAAGGTTTTAGCAGGGGCCGTGCACATATTGCGTTCCTGTGAGATAACTAATTGTGCTAGAGACTTTTAACAAACACCATTGTGTTCCTGAGACAATGCGAATTCACTAAAGTGCAAACAGATTTGAGCTATCTTTAATAGTTAGTAAACTAGATCCAAAAGAAAACCGCCATTCTGGAAATATTGTTTTTCATGCATAACTTCCAAACAAATTATGCTAT
>OMMV01189589.1:0-24196 GCA_900302635.1 Chatrabus melanurus
ACTGGCACTTCAGCTTAATTCACTCAGAGCAAACACACAATCCTGACAATACACACACACACACACACACACACACACACACACACACACACACACACACACACACGCACATCCAGGTACACCAGTATGTGGCACACACACACACACACACACACACTCACTCAAAGGAAACACTACCTCATCCATCATGCAGAATGAGAGAAACTGGAAAGATCTGCAGCCAAATGGCACTAAATTCCCTCAGTGTTGCTTTAAGGGATTATGAATTAGCAGTTTGAATGGGCCATCTGCCTCGCAGTCATTAAGACACCAATATGCCAGTGTATGAAATGAACATTTGCGAACAAACACACAGTAATGCTCACAAATGCCAACCCACCTGCTACAGCCCTGTAGATATCACAGTCTTTGTGGAGTGCTGTTACACTTTTGGGCACACATTCATGCATGGATCCAGTACCAGTGCCAAAAGAGGCCCACGGTCACTTGTTTGTCATTTTAATAGATGTATCTGTCTCAGCCTCTGCAATCTGAGCTTCATTAAGCATGCCACATCCTGGCAAGTCGAAACAGCATTTATAATGAATTATTTAACACCTCAACCCAAGCTGTCCGGTTCAGTGTGTGAGACGAGACGTGGATGACCTGCATTGCATGTTCATGATGGAAGGACTGTAGCTACATACATTATGTGTGTAATGTATTTATTTAAAAAAGTAGTAGTGAGGGACCATACATTTTGCAAACTAAACTTCAATGATACATACGCCTGCTGAAAATGCTGGTTTTAGAATTTTATGCAACAAGTATTAAAAACTAGTGAAACATCAAAAATGATTGTTGCAAAGATAATATGATTTTCTATTGACGTTTGTGATACTGTAAAATCACACTAGAATTGTACCCCAATATATTCATCATATCAACTTCATATTAACTGAGTGTCAGTTTGAGATATTAGATACATTAACCTTGTGCTTGACCTGCTAACTGCAGGGAATAGCTACGAAACAATGCAACATGTAACGGTGTGACCCTTGCTCGTAATTTTATTTCCGTGATCAAGCAACAGTGGACTCCAATGTCCACCAGGACCCTGCGGTTGGAAGCAAGGCTTCACAAGCAACTTGATTGGCCTGTTTGCCATTATTTTAATTTATGGTCATTGTGCATGATAAAAGATGCCAACATGGCCCAAAATAGGAGGTTCACTGGTCCTCACCTGTAGCTATCAGCACCCAAAATTTCAGAACTGAATATGCAGCAGTTTTTATGGAGTTATGGAAATTTTGCAGAGCCACTGCCTCACTCACTGACTAACTAACTCCATTAATACTACTAGGAACATCAGCCCGGGCTACTGATGTAATCCAAGAGCTGCGTCACTGCTGCTGCTTGAAAAAGTCCTGACAGTGCGCGCACAAATATGCTGCACTTGGTGCACTGGCTCAGTTCTGGTCCGTTAACTCCAGGGTAAATGAGGGATTTATTATTAACGTGATTAAACAAAATTTTTTAAGTGCTCAAGCCCAAAGCCAGTGGTGTTGTGAATAAGTCTGCCAAGCGTGGTCACTGTAGATTTAACTGTTTAGGAGGAGTTAGCAATCAAAGTCACAACATGCTCAATGCTGATTGTATGGCAAGATGCTTGCCCAACTAATTGCAGGGAAATTATGAGGGCTAATCGCATCCCAATTTGTTTCAAAATGCGTAAGCAATTTGAAAAGCATAACTTGATTTTTTTAAAACATGTAGTTACATTGTTCTTTGTGATCTTTGACTTACAGCAAAAAATAGGGCAACAACAGCATCCTATTTTGTCCTAAGGTGCTTAAACGCGTCAAAAATGTATGCTTAATTTATTTTTGAAAATGCAGTGTATTAGTATCAATTAAAAGAACAGAGATAATACCCCTCAAAATATTGGTGCCTCTTTTAAAATATTCAGCTTGTTGCTTAAACGTCTTCATATCTACAGCGTTCATGCTTCACTTCCCTCCTGTGTGTCCGTTTGTGTTGTGTCAGCTATGCAGAGGAAACCCGTGGTCACGGAGCTCCGGACGCCCACCAACACCTGGAGCGGCCTCGGCTTCTCTAAGTCGATGCCGTCCGAGGCTGTCCAAGAGCTGCGCAGCATCAGCAGACGCTGTTACAAACCCTACCTGACCAGCAGCAGCAGCCAACAACAGGTGCAAATTAACATCATGCTAACTGTATGCCTCCAGCAGCTGAATTAAATGAAATGGATTTCACCTTATCATGTATCATTCTGACAGTTCATTTCACTCGAGCTTGTCGGACTATTGCTGAACATGCTGAATTTTTTTGACCTGCCACAGCTGAAACCTAATGGAACAAGAGCCTCTAATCCACCCAGGCTATCCTCTGTAATCTCATTTAGTGGTATTGCCCTCTGACATTTTGATGCATTTATGTCACTTTGCGGTAAGCCGAGCAATTTGAACGCTCAATAACTTGGCGCCTGGTACCATGGCTGTGGTCAAACAGCTACTCCTCCAGTTTATCTGACCTATTTCATCTCACCAGCAGATCTTCTGTGTGTGCCCACAGTTTGCTCAATATGGAAGCAGAATCACTTAGCTTAATAAGAAGCTTTCCTCCAGCTTGTTTCTTCTCAGTGGAAACATTCCCTGTGCTCACTGCGCTCATATTCTTCTCTCGCAATCACAGGTCAGCCAGCAGGAGCAAATGAGGTTGTTTTGAACTAATAGCTTTGCAAATGTGCCCACTTTAACCTCATTAGACAGTTGGTGCACAGACATACAGACAGTGCACAGCAGGTAGCTCAGTGGCGGGATAGGAGTTGGACTACCGATATGTAGACCTTGGTTTGATTCCCGGTCACATTACTTGTCTGTGTTCTTGGACAAGACACTTCACCTGCGTTGTCCCCGTCCAACCCAGCTGTAAATGGGAACCGGCCTTGGCTGGAGGAGTAACTTTTTGATGGACTGACTCCAGGAGTAGTCTTAAGCCCAGTTTATGCGACTGCATTGTGGCAATGGCGTAGGCATGCAGAGCCCTCTGCATCATTGTGAACCCCCTCCGAGCCCTACGGTGTGGCCTGATGAGCACCTCCCAAAAATTGTAACTACACGTCGAGACGACACAGACCGCAAGGGCTGTGATTGGTCAGCTAACTACATCATTTCCGGAATCTCGCATTTCCGAAGAATGTCAGCAGACATACGAAAATACCTGAAGTGCATTTCTCCGTCCATGTCCTGCAGTGTGGTATATTCACCCGTCCTCCGCCTCGATTTGTTCAGTGGACGTACAGGTCACCTCCGCACTTGCCTCCTCTTACCTTGTCATCGCCACATTTGCAATAAAAGCATTTGTTGTTCAATGTTCATCATCTCTAACTGCAACACCAGTCTTTTTTAATTTTTTTCTCTCGGTCGCCATTGTTCACTGTGTGTGACCGCAGGAACAAAGCCGGAAGGTAAACGAACAATCAACAAGTTCACTCCCCCTTGTGTTCCAGCGGTGAATTGCACAGCGACACGGACCAACGCGACGCAGAACTTCGAAAGGTGCATGACGGCATTGAAGCTACGCCATGGCCGCAGCGTTGTATTGCTGCAGAAGCCTAAAAGCGCCGATAAACTCTTATCCACTTCACACTATGATATTCGGGGATAAGCACCAGCACCAATGAGTAGCAGAGAGGAAAGGGATCGTGTCAGAGATAACAAGAATGAAATGTTGCTGAATGAATGAACAGACTACAACATAGTTCAAAGTGAACGCTGCTGCTGCTGTGTTTGCTTCCAGTCGTGGGCTGCAGAGACCGTGAAGGACAGAATGTGTAACGGGAGCGACTCCGACAACTGGAGGGAAAGACGCTGCTCCACGTCCTCATCTCTGGCCATGTCCTCCTCCAACTCCTCTTCTTCCTCGTGCTCACCTTCCTCATCTCCCTCCAACTTCTCCTCCTCCACCCCCTCCTTCCCTGCATTTGTTTCCACACTGAATCGGAGCAGAGATGACAACAAACCCTGTAAGTTTTTCATATGCATGCTTTTGCGTACCCTTTCTCATACTTCTGCTGTCCTTCTCTGAACATTGATCTCTGACGTCTACAGCAGAATGCTTCCCAAGCAGCTACTTTGAGGGTGTGTGCTCATCGAGGAGGGCATCGACTTGCAGTCAGCGGAGCCCCTCGCCGCAAATCACAGATGACCTGCCAGAGCTGCTCAGTCAGCTGGGCTTGATTAAATACATTGATGTGTTTGAACAACAAGAGGTAAACACACAAAATCATACTGTAATTCCTCTCATAGACAGTGTTCACTGTCTGAAGCACTGTTTTGAACATCACTTGCACATGGAACACAGTCTATTTATGTTCAGATGCCTGCAGAGGAGAAATCACCACAGAGCGGAATCTGCCAAATTGGTTATGCAAGATGAATGAGCATCATGATGCAACTGCTGTGTGTACTCCTCCAGATCGACTACCAGACTTTCCTCACTCTATCCGATGAAGATCTGAAAGAAGTAGGAGTCGCCACCTTTGGAGCCAGACGTAAAATGTTATTGGCGATCTCAGGTAACGTTCCGATCCAGTCATCTGCTCCGACTCTCAAGGTGTTAAGTGGTGTTTGCCTCCATTGGTAACAACGCTTAAGATATTTCTATTTCTATCCAGATCTGAACAAGAGCAAGCGGAAGTTCTCAGACACACCCAGTGTGAAGTCTGGCTACTTGGAAGGTGGTGCTAGCGGACGACTTCCACGAATTATAGATATAGAAGTTGCTGCTCAGAATAAGCGTTGGTGAGAACAATGCCAGTGCAAGAGCAGAAGTGTAGGAACTGGTTATTATTTTCCGGGAAGGAGCATGAAAATGTGCAGAATCCACTGATGTTCTGAAGCCTCATTCCAAAGTTGTTGTTTTTTTTTTTTTAAATGCAAGAGCAAAACATGGAGGTCTTCTCGGCCACACTTTTGATTGTGCAAGAAACTGAAATGTTTATTCCAGGTCTGATTTGTGGCATCTTTTATTACAGCAAAGTGCCTTACTGATGCAAAGTATGAATCCTATGCTACAACCACTCTTTGATGCAATTGTGAATACATATGTAGTGTGGAAATGATGCTAAATAAAACACTGTTGTTATTGTTGACCTATTAACACAATCCATAGTAAAGGTCTCTGAGGGGCCTAGAATGTACCTTTGGTGAGAGGTGGGGTAAACCATGGGTAGGTCATGAGTCCATCACATTCAAACCTTTGAGCAATTTAGTCACCAGTTTAGCCTTTGGGCTGCAGCTGGAGCAAGAGCTCATGATACCCGATTACAGCATGCACACATATTAAACCAGGTTGGGTTTTCTAGTCTAAACAGCACAAACCACTGACGACTATGTCGCTGACCGTTACAACAGTATTTTTTTTATTCAAAACAACATGAAACAAACTGACATCTCAACTGACCTTGAACTGAAAGCAAAGAGCCCACCACCAGAGGGCACTGGTGTCACAGGGTGAGTTTTCATATTCAAGACACATTTGTATTAAAATTATGGATTTGTTGCAGGAAGAAAAATAGTGGCAATGGCGTGAGAGCTCCTGGTGGACAAGGTGGGGTTGTTTTTGAAATCAACTGCAGCAAAATTCACATAAGAAAAAATGAATTAGAAACCTAAAGAAGGTCAGTACTTTTGTTGGTTTGAAGATAATGCTTTCAATGCAGTTTGGCCTTGTGATAGCTCATTAGAAAGTTCAAATTTCATCTATTACTCTTGCCAGGAGCGAAGCCACTGGAAGTGCTTTTAACTTTTTTCTGCTTCTTTTATTTAGCAGAGGAGTACATACAGAGCTAGCAGACAGAGCTTACTAGCAAGGATAAAGGGATAATCTCTTCCCAAATTTGCAATATAGGGCTAACACGTCAAAGCAAAACGATCCAAGAAATCTCCACCAGGGGCATGAGGGGGTTGAGAGTCTGATCTGTTCTCATGTTACACAAGCCGGCTGGTGCATCAGCAGCCAAGCATGAAAGAGAGAGCGAGTGGAAGTGGTGGGCTGTGACAGATTAGGGGGAGATGATCCCCACTTATTACAATGTCTCTACCAATTACATAGAAAGTCTTTAGGCCAGTGATCCTTATATCTGGTCTTCCGGCAGTGCTGCACTGTTGGATTTTGATTCTGTACGGTGCTTTAATTGCACTCTGCTCTGGTTGCAGGTCTGAATGAGTTCTGCATCACACACCGAGCAGGAACAGAAAACCAGCAGAACCTCAGCCCCTGAGGACCACTTTAAATATTCAACTACTCAAGTTACAACCATGGATACGTTTAGCAATTTATCAACCTAATCTATGAACAGACACCATTAATTAAGCCTGAACAAATATTACCTTCAGATGATTCACCAACAGCGGCTTAGGTGCCACTAGGTTCTGCTAAGATCCTAGGATCCTATGATGCTATGGTCTTTGTGGAATCAATGGTGCACTGATTGCAACACTTGAGAAGCTGAGGAATCTGAGTGTGTGGGTTTGTGATTGTTCTGGATCAAGACAGATCCAGACTTTCTTTGACTTCTTTATATGATGAAAGTGTTGAACCTGTAGTGAGATTCACTTATCTCAATATTCATGTCTCTGGGGCCTCTGCCTTTGAGTTTGAGAGATCCTTGTTGAGATCTTATGAAGTCATGAGGTCCCTGAACAGAGGTGTTTGGTGATGCCGATGCCTTTGCAGGCGCATAATGTTTCCAATCTTGAGTGTCCTGGTGCTTCCTGTCTTACTGTATCGTTGTGAGGCTCATACCCTATCTAGTGACCGAACATCGGCTTAACATTTTGGCCATGTGGTGCGTTTCTCTGGATATGATCCAGCACATAGGTGCCTTAGTGTTGAGGACTCCAGTGGCTGGAGAAGGCCAAGGGGACACCTACATTTCACCTGACTGCGGTAGATAGATGGTTACTTTTGAGAGGTGGGGATGGACTGCTTGTCTGCCTGAGTGGTTGCCATCCAGAACCCAATACAGTTCCCTACTGTGGATGATGCCGTGGCGTGCGGCACTGGCATATGCTTCCAGACCTGACCTGAGATAACTCGATGATTCAATATTGTACAATATGCAACACATATTAAAGCTTTATGTTAGCAAAGGTTAAATGGTGCCCATACTGAAATTGTTAAGAACAGTTAAAGTGTTCAAAAGAGTGTAATGAAAAACCTTTCCCACATTGTTAAAGAAATAAAAGACAAAAGACCCAAAGACAGTCTCCCCACCAAATTTGGTCCATTGCTTTGTGAGATATGTTGAAATTTATAGCAAACCTACAAATGGGGTTATCATATAACCTCCACCCTCCTCTGTCAGTTGGTAGAGGTTACTACAACCCCAAATCAGAAAAAAGTTGGGAGGGCATGGAAAATGCAAAATAAATAAATAAATAAAACACGAAGTGATTCTTACATTTACTTTGACTTTTATTTCATTGCAGACAGTATGAACCCAAGATATTTCATTTTTTTCCCTGGTTAACTTCATTTCATTTGTTAACATACATTCATTCCTGCATTTAAGGCCTGCAACACATTCCAAAAAAGGTTGGGATGCTAAAACATTTACCACTTTGTAACATTGCTTCTCACAATACTTAAAAGACGTTTTGAAGTCTTTTGAAGTCTGGCTTTTGGACCTGTTGCTGATAACAGTCTGGATGGTCCTTTTCGTCTTTGGTCCAGAGCACACGGGGTCTATTTCTTCCAAAAAAGATCTGGAATTCTGATTCATCTGACCACAATACACATTTCCACTGTGTGATGGTTCAACCCTGATGCCTCCAAGCCCAGAGAGATCCTCGCCACTTCTGGACAAGTTTAATGTGAAGCTTCTTTTTTTTTGCACAGTAAACTTTTAAGTGGTATTTGTGAATGTAACTCAGTATTGTAGTGCTTGACAAAGGATTCCCATGTGGCCCATGTGCCCATGTGGTTATATCAGCTATTGACGAATGATGGTTCTTGATGCAGTGCTGTCTGAGCGATCGGAGATCATGGATGTTCAGCTTAGGCTTGCACCCTTGCCCTTTATGCATGGAAATTCCTCCAGATTTGATTGAATCGTTTAATGATATTATGCACTGTAGAGGGAGAAATATGCAAATCCCTTCCAATCTTTCTTTGAGGAACATTGTTTGTAAACATTTCAATAATTTTCTCATGCATTTATTTTGTGGATACTGCTTTTGTACCAAATCATGATTCTAATCACCTGTTGACATCACCTGTTTGAAATAACATAATTTAAATTATTTTACCTCATTTCTAGCCATGAATTGCCCCTATCCCAACTTTGTTTGGAATGTGTTGCAGGCCTGAAATGCAGGAATGGATGTATATTGAGTAATTGCCCCACACGTCAAGTGCTAAAATATAGTCCTCCAACCTCAACTTTTGCACTAGTCCAAAATGTTACTCATTTCTTTCTGTATATTGCATTTTACAAAGATATCTGCAACTATGCATCTGTTATTATGTTCACAATGTTGGCCACACAGACAAATGCAGGTGAAGCATTTCTAGCGTACAGACATGGGCAGTAACAAAAACAAGAAGCAGACCCTCAGTCCTGCCGCTTAACCATGGAAGAGTACAGTACAGCCACATTTTGTTTCACTGCCCCACGAGAGGCACAGGCCCTCTGATATCACGTGGACTTCACTGTCACGAAGCAAAGTCGGTATCAGCCACATTTGCACTGAATTGCTGATAAAAATTCTTCACCTAGTCTGGAGCTGACCCAGTTCTGGTCCAGATACCAAAACTATATCTGCACCAGTAATGGCAAGTTCTGTTAAAAGACAGCAATCCAGGTCTCTTTCACGGATCTGGAGCAAAACAAGATGGGCTTGGAGTTGATGACCTAGAGGTTAGAGTGGTGGGCTTGCATCTGGAACCAGACGATCCTCGGTTCAATTCCCCATCAGACAGGAAAATCATTAAGGCACCCTTGAGCAAGGTCTTTAATCATCAAATTGCTCCCCCTGTGCAGATGAGCACCTTGCATGGCAGCACGCTGACAACAGGCATCATTGTAAAGCGCTTTGAGCACCTGCAACATCAACTGACAGCAGTAGATAGATGGCTACTTTCAGGAGGTGGGGATGGACCGGTGGTCTGACTGAGTGGTTGCCAATCAGCAACCAGGGCAGATCTATAGTATGGTGGATATGGCACCAGTGCATACTCCTAGACCCGACCACTGAAGGTACTGAAGACCCCAACATACACTGTGGTTAAAGTTAGTTTGGGGTCAGGGTCGGGTGTAGCTCTTCTTCATCACTCACAAAGACTTTTGAGAAAATATTCTTTGCGAAGAATGGTCAACTCCCAGCTACCACCTACATCACACTGATCCCATTTAGCTCCCAAATGATCACAAACTCTGTGAACCTCCCTTTGGTGGTCAATCACTGGTCTTTGTGGAGAACCTGAGGTGATAGGAGCAGCCACTTGTCAGAGAAGACATAATAATAATAATGATAATAAAAACCAAATAGCAAAAAGTGAAATGAAATAGAGGAAGGCCGTGTCCAGAGGATAAAACACAATCAGACATCTGCCTTATTGAGATGAAGATGAATCTCACTATAGGATAGACAGAGTCGAGACCAAAACAAACAACAAAACAAAAAACAAAATTAAACAAAAACAAATTAAAAACTGTGTCAGTCATGATGTTGGTATAGTTAAAAACGGGAATATATTTACTTTTAAAAATACAAAGCAGAATAAAAGTGCAGACACCATATGTGATCAAACAGAGAACTCGCCGTTTTCACGACAGCTTTTGTCTTGTAGCCTGAGGGCTGTAACAGATGACGCATCAGCCTCTGTCCCAGAATTGGGTGATTATTCACTTTTGCTAGCTCCTGCTATAATTTGATGCACATAGTTAAATCTATTGTCTATTGTATCTGACAGCGTGTCTTCTAAAGTGCTGAACAGGCGGTTTTAAGACAGGTTGGGCTGTTCTTTTTAGCCTCTGACTGTTGCTGCGACGTGTTTTCAAAGTGCTGAGCAGGCTGCTTGAAGCCAGTGGGGTCAGCTGTCCCATTAGCCAGTGATATTACAAAAACACTCATGAAGCTTTAATATTCTGTTCAGCTGGGCATGGCTGGATTTGTAATTCTCCTCTGTCATGTGCTGATTTTTTTCCTTTTTCTTTCTGCTGTTACCATTTATGTCTGCCTCCGTCATGGTTGGCTGCGTTTTCAAAGTTGGGAAAGGTCAAACTTGATGGAAGGCTGTGAATTTTTTTTCCTCCCACCACAAAAAAATCCAAAGGAAAAAAAAAAAAAAAAAAAACTAAAAAAAATCACGAGAAAGTCATACAAATGTATTTGTGGTTTCACAGTCAGGAAAATGTATGAACGGTCTTTATTTCTCTAAGATTTTATGAATTAAAATGGAATTTGTGAAGCTTGTGCTAATAAAAGAATATAAGGAGAACAGATGCATCGACCAGAGAACTGTAAGGTTCAAAAGACACCCAACGTGCCGTTTTACTGAAATGTTCAAAGATACAAATAAAAGTTCACTTGTTGACATGGTGAAGATTTCAATTTTAATTCACTGAACATATCCACTGTTGGGAGGCAGAACAGAGCTTCTTCTCTGCTTCCCGACTTCACGTGTCCTCCCAGCTCAGGAGCAGCGTCTTCCTTCAGTGTCCATGCAACAGTCAAACAACCTCAGCAGCCCTATGGACCAATTAGGAAAAGAACAGCTGGCTGAGTCACAGATTTGGACTCACGGGCCTCGCAGTTCACTCTTCTACACCGGTATCTCTCTGCAATGCAACCTCCTACCTCCTGAGATTGGGAGAAGAACCGAAAAGACACTAGACAGCATCAACATAGCAAACAAAGTATTGTAGCAGCCAAATAGGCATCACGTTCTGTTTGAGATGCATAGAGCTGGACCTGGCCTCTCTTTTACAGAAACACGATGAGAAACATGCAACAACAACGACAATACATCATTAATCTCATTGTTTCCTGGGCTTTCTGGGACATTCAAGATCAACGGTTAAATAATTTACAATCCTCCAAATAACAGGGAGAGAGGAAGTGTCTCAGAGCCTGGGAGTAGGGTGGCAAACGTAGGAACATCGCAGAACACTCTAAAGAGCCCAACGGTGGAAAACCGAACATGAGGATGAACCTCGGGTAGAAGAATAGGGAAGTTAGTCCACATTCTGGCCTTCCTGGAGGAAACACATTTACATCCAATACATCAGCTAATGCATGTGGGGCTCGTAGACTGAGCAGCGGCTTTGACAGGGACATACAGAGAAAAAGGAGAAGACTGAGCCCAAAAAAGCAGAAGAAAGAGATAGAGGAGGGAAAAGAAGATTGACAGCTTGAGCAAAAATCCTAACGGGTTTTGACGGTTGTTAAAATCTAACAGGCTGTTTTCTGAAACATTCGAAAAGAAAAAGGTCAGATTCAGGTTCACGGAGAGATGTGGATAATGGACAGGGATTACGAGAGAAAGTTCAGGAGCCAAAAGATGGACTGCTGCCACGGTAACTGGAGGAGACATAGGAATGGCTTCAGATCTGTGCTGAGTTTAGGGCGTTTCCTGGTCGGCTGATGGCAGACTAAATGGAACGGAGCTACCAAACGTAACCGACTTCGTCATCTTTGTCGTCTTCCCCGTCCTCGTCGTCCTCAATGGTGCCTCGGGGGTGGATCCTACCCCGCCTCTTCTTCTGTCGGCTACGCCCACTCCGTGTTGGCTCCTCCTCCTGCTCGTCGAGGAGAATGACTGCGCCTCCGCTGCCGTAATCCCCCGAGGTGTCCTGATCCTCGTCTGCAGGGAAATGCATAAAAAAACACGTTAGAGACACAAAAAAGTCCCCTTTACACTTTAATGCTGAACAAATGTTTTTGTGTGCCAATAGGTGTCATCATCTCAGCTGCTGCTAGCAGGGTTCAACATTTTTGAACTGAGCTCATAAATCCTTATAAGCTTAGTTGAAAACAGCCTATTTACACCTCGGTATGATGGTACTTTGGTTGAGTAGCACTTACAGTGTTAAAAACACCTCAGTGTCCTTGTGTTTGGACTATTGAGCGGAAAGCTGCTGCGTTGCTTCCTGTTTTTTCCACTCAGGGCTGAACGGGGGAATGTCGGGGCTGCTCTAGCCTGAGGCCAGAGATTGTTAGAGCGGAGACAAAGGACCGCTGCTGTCTGTGTGTTTGGTCCTGGCTGGAGAGACGCCTCATCAATATTGGAAGCTGCAATTACTGGCTTTGAACTAGCCTGGCATTCAAATGTGCTGCATACAGCGATTGTGAGTTTGCTGTTGGATTGGTAATCAGTATGTCTACCTGCATTCGATCAAACTAATTATTGCTCTTTTTTTCTTTCACAATGAAATCCACTATTGATTTGCAGCAAAGTGCTTTAATGGCTTCTTGACCATTCACTCTGATATTTCCACTATTGGCTTGTAATCTATAAAGGTGACATATCGAAGCACTTAATTAGATGCCATTTTTTTTCTCCCTGTAATTATTGCAGCCAGCTTTGTTTCTGTTCTTTTTCAGGCAGTGTAACTCAGCCACAAAACACTTACGGATTCATACAATTCTTTTCAGCGTTACTCTGCTGACGAATGTGATAAATGTTTCTATTTGACGCCAGGCGCTGCCGTTTTATCAGAGCAACACGAGCAGAATATTAGATTACAGATAGGATCAGACACATGGCTGACAGTGAAGCAGCCAGACTGCCTCCAAAGGCATGCCGAATGTTATCTATTTGTTAAATGATCGCTCATATACAGGTAAAGATGAGAGAAACTGTCAGATATGTGTGGATAGAATTAGAGCAAATTTTTAACTGGCATGTTCCTTGAGTTTCAGTCGTATATGATGGTCACTGTGCAGCTTCTGTTTTCTGGCTCTGAACCCCATCGGTCTGATAATTTCGCACCCTATTGTTAAACCACCACTAATGATACACAAATGGACAGAAAATGCCAGCCCCGTAAAGTAAGCTGTAAATTGATGACACAAAGATGCACATAAATTACTTGTGCTGCCCAGCTTTAGGTAGCCTAGAATTATCATAGAAATGTAGTATTTGCACATCAATACACTATTTAGCATATCTATATTTGTGTTATATATGTCTGTACATACTGTACATGCAAAGTCTCTATCATAAAACATCCTCAAATAATGGCTGTTAACCCCCCCCACTTCATCCACATTCATATGTAAATAGACACAAAGTCAAGTCTGGGAGTCGCTGCATCCACCACACCACTGAACTGCCCTGGGTCCTGGATGGCAACCATCCAGGCAGACAACCAATCCATCCCCATATTCTGAAAGTAACCATTTGTCTGCCGCAGCCAGGTGAAATGTGGGCGTCCCCTTGGTCTTCTCCAGCTGCTGGGGCCCTCAACACTGAGGCATCTGCATGCTGGATCATGCACGGAGAAGCACGCTACATGGGCAAAATGTTACAGCTTATGTTCCATCACAATGCGAGTGATACTCCTCATCTGAGTGTCCCTAAGTAGCCACTTGTTTGACACAAAGTCATTACAGCAGTACCTACGGATCCTCCGAAGAGTCCTAGTACCAATGGAATTCAGTTGTCGCCTTTGGGCACGAGTTACGGTCCCAGTCTCACAACCATACAGTAATACAGGAAGCACCATGACACTGAAAGACTTGGACCTTCATTCTCCTGCAAAGGTGTCGGCATCACCAAACACTTTTGTAAAGCGACCTCCTGATTCCATAAACTCTTCCAAGGTCTCTCCTGATCTCAAAGGCCGAGGACCCAGAGACATGAATGTCACTGCCGAGATAAGTGAATGTCTCTACAAGTTCAACCCTTTCACCACATACAGATACACTTCTGATGGCAGAGTCCAGGAAGTCATTGAAATCCTGGATCTTAGCCTTGATCCAGGATAATCGCAAATCCAGACACTCTGATTCCTCACTCAGCTTCTCAAGTGCTGCGATCAGGTATTCATTGATTCTGCGAATATCCCAAGATCAGTAAACCTTTCCTCACCAACAAAGTCACCTAAGTCACTGGTTTCCACAATCCTACCCAACACCCAGTCACCAACAACCTTAAAATCGAATCAGCTCATGTACTCCCCAGGGTTACCTATGGTGTAAGTATCAATTGTTTACCATGTATTGCTCATGAGTTATCATGGTCACAAGTAAAATCACTTCATCCTTAAAATTTAATCATCTTATGTACTTCCTAGGGCAAAGATATTGCGTATTAAGTGTATAATTGAACCGCAAATTCAATTTTCAGATCAAGATATTCTCAATTCAATTCAATTCAATTTATTTATATAGCGCCAAATCACAACATAGTCGCCCCAAGGCGCTTCACAAGGGTAAGGTCTAACCTTACCCACCCCCTGAGCAGGCATATTCTGTAGTCAGTTAACAATTTCTCAGACAGCTAACACACACACACACACACACACACACACACACACACACACATTTCGGATATAGGCATTATTTGCAAACATGTCACTTGTACTGTATTGCTGATGAATTAATCCACTGTGTGAACCGCTCACTCTGTATTGCAAACATAATCCGCACAATAATCCACAATGAGTACTTTCTGGTTGTGACGCCCCCTTTCCTTAAGCTGTTTTATCCACTTCTGGTGGGTGGATGAAGGTAAAACTTTCTATTCATAAAATTGAAAAGATTTCTTTGTAATTTGAGGTGGAATTATATGTGGCAAACAATATAACTGAAATATTTGAAAAATGTTTTGATATTTCCATCTTTTTTGTTTACTGGTGACAGAATGCATGAATTTGGCTCGAAAGGTTCTTTGTTTTTAGCAGCACAAGATTACAAATGAAAAAAATAAAGAGTTGATCAAAGCACTAACTCTGAAAGACAGCCAGACAAATTGGATTCAGTAAGAGAAATCATAGCTCAAAACATGTGTTTATCTATAGTGAGTGGGGTGTGTGTGTGTGTGTGTGTCTATGTGTGCAGGTGCTGTACCACAGTTGGGGTTGCCTTGTTTTCTAGACCCAGCAATCTCGTTGCCATATTTGTCCACACACCAACACTGGCCGCTGCTACCATGACACTGTGTCGACTTGAAGTAGCCGTCGTCAGTACAGCGAGGAATATAGGAGCCTAAAACCAGAGAGGAAGAGAGAAAGTAATGAGAAGGAGGAAAGGAAGGGAGGAAATCAGAAGAAAGGCTTCACAATCTAAGAAATGGGTGAAAATAAAAGTTAGGTGATGTGTGCTGTAACATCTTGTGTACTGGGAGTGAGATCAACAGTTAGTTCTGTGAAGGCTGCAGAACAACAGACATACGTCCTGTTTAAAGACACACACACACACACACACACTCACACTCACCAACACACACCTATTTTCTGTTACCTTCATTTCACACAGTCAAGGCTCATTCACCAAAGTCTTTTTCTTGCTACAGTGTTCCACCTAGCAACAGGGGATGCATTCACAATGTCGTCAAAGAGTGTGCACGTTTAATGCTGCTTTCTGCTGACTTGAAATAATTTAAAATGTTAACATCAGATACTTCTTCTCTAGTGTTTGAGTTCGAGATTCTGTATTCTTTGGACAAGTGTGTTAATGACAGGTGTCACTCCACCCAACTGACCTATGAGGCTCTTCCTTCGACTCTGAGTCTGGATCCTCCTCTTCTCGGTCTGGCAAGGCAATCCTACAAACACACAAAATACAATAAAGTTTTACAGCTGGATCCGCTCACCTGCAGGCCTAACGTGACAAAAACAGATTGTTCATTTTTATTTTGTTTTTCATTTCATAAAGGATAACAACACTTACTACTTCCTCCAAGGAGGTTATGTGATCATCCCTTCTGTTTGTTTTTTAGCAGGATTATGCAAAGACCGTGCCATTCTTTTGGCTGCTTCCATTTTGCTTGTGATTGACACAGCAGATCAGGTATGGAGCCGCATGTTGATTGGGAACAAGTTCTCCACTGGAAGCACAACTCCAGATGTACAAGAAGATTGGAGAACCAGTGGGCTTTGAACCCTGGACCTTCTTGCTGTGAGACAAGAGGGCTAGTGCTGGATCATAGGATTACCGGTATGCAAAGACTAATAAGCCACTTTTATGGGTCCAGGAGAAACTCATTCAATTTTAGTATCTGGATCTGGATCAAGGCTAGATTCTGACTTTAATCCTTAATTCTGATCTTTGTAACCAGGATGAAAGGAATCAGCAATGTAGATCTAAGTTCAACAGTCAAGATCAAAGGCCAGTAACCTGGTTAGAATCATGCAACGAAGTTCATTCATCAGGATCAAATTGAAGTAATGAGGAATAAAGAGCAGGATTAAAAACGAGTTCTCAGGAACAAAAATCCAGATCAGAATCATACATTAGCAATCAGAAACAAAGGTTTGTGATCAGAAGTAAGGATCCAGTTCAGATCAAAATTGAGTGTTCAGGATCCTATGATTGTTTATCCATAAGTTTTCTTTATTCCAGAATAGATAATGATCCGGATCTGGTGGACAAAAGTGCATTCTAATCCTTTGAGTGAACTAAGGATTAGAATGTGATTTGGGTCTTAACTCAATTTAAAGGAGACTGTGGGACATTGACGGACACACTCTATAGCAGGGGTGCCCAAATTCTTTCCTATGGAGGGGTAAAAATAAATCTTGGTGGAGGGCAATGGGCCAAAAATAAATTTGAACATTACGTCAAAGTACATTTTGTAATTTGACTTAACGTATAAAATTAACATTTTAAATCTAAAACTAAATTTGTGATGTTTAACATTTAGGTTACACATCACAAAATGCACCCAGACAGACCTTCCATAACATTCTTCAATGACATGTAGTGATGACATAACAAGGCATCGTGAAGCAGTTGGTGTTTTTTTCTGAACCCACTAGATGGCAGTGTTCATTCAAAAAGGGGTTCCAAGGAAACTGAAGCGCATTGAGCATCACAGAAACTCCACAGCGCCCCACAATTTCTACATGTAAAATTGTGGACAGATATGGACCTGCAGCGAGTCTGAAAAGATTACCGTTGGGGCAGAAATAAAAACATCTGTTTTGCTGTAAACGCCATGCTGGGCAACATGACGGGCCAAATCAAAGGGAGCGTGGGCCAAATGTGGCCCTTGGGCCCCAAATTTGGCAGTCCTGCTCTATAGAGTGCCCTTTTAGTGTTGTTAATGTTTACAGTACTGTAACTTGTGTACATCAAATGATAGAAACACCACTTCTACAACCACCTTTTCTGAGAACACAGAAAGCAAGTCTTGCCCACTCAACAATCATGATTAACAGGTAAATCGTTATCCCTTTTCAAAATCGATTTTGGAGTATGATATGCGTGATATCACATAGCAATGAATCCCAATCATATGTGTGTCCTGTATTTGTTTCATCATTTGTTGTGTGCGTCGAGCGATCGCGTTTGTATGTGTTCTTTTGCAATATGACCACTGTCCTGCATCATCAGGAGATATAACATGCAGAGCTGCTATTATGCGTGTGTTTTGCAACACGGGGAATTTAAGGGTGTGCACAGAGTGAAAATCCGTCTTACTGCTGCAAGAGGTGAACAAAACCTCTTGTTAAAGTAAAAGCTTCTTTCTTTTTTGTGTGCTATTGGTCTGCAGAGTGAGTTAAAAAGGTAAAAGTGAAACAACAGTTTATGATGAAGGAGTCACAACCCTGGAGACAGTACTAAAAAATATGTTAATGAGTCAATCCAATAACAAAACGAAAAATGACAGAACATTTCAAAGCAAAACTTTGTCCACAACCACCGTGCAGTGACAAAGCAGAGCGGGAGTGAGATCTGAATAGACAAATAAGATATTCTTGTGTCAATCTAATTTACTCCACGGTGGTTAAACCTTGTAATCTTTCATCTTCATGCAATGTATACATGCAACTTCGTGAGCAATGCCATTGCCAAGTTCAATTCGCTCTCAGACAGGAAACTTTCTAAGATGCATTTGAGCAAGGTTCTTAATTCTCAAGATGCAAGCACGCTGTCATTGGTGTGTGAGTGCGTATGTGATTGGGAGGCGTTATTGTAAAGTGCTTTGACTGTCTGTATCAGATACAGAAGCGCTATAGAAGTGCAGTCCTTCTACCGTTTCACAGCATGAATTAAATTGTGTAATCCATTGTCAGTCCCTTTTTTTCTTTGTAAAATATTCTAAGGAACACTTAGTTTTTAATGCAAGAAGCTCAAATACTTAACCAGATGTGTGAAAAGTGATTGGGGTGACCACTGACATAAAGTAATCTGTCCCTTCCCTTTGGAATGACATTTGTTCCTCTGTACTTTTTGTCAGATTGCCCAGTACACATACATAGTTGGTGTTTTTGCTCAGTGCCTTTGGTTTCCATGGCTACAATGTAAATGCATTTATTTCCAGCCTGATAACGCTCTTTAACCTTCACTGCTTATTATTTTCACATCGACTGTTACTCCAACACCAACAGATACTCAAATTTCACATTTTCTTTACATTCCTGTTTTTACTCCCTCAACATCATCTTCTATCCATCATTGTCTCAAAGGATCGCCGTCTTGACTTTGTACGTTCAAGCCCATTAACTACCACTTGGGCATTTACAGCCAACATTTTCTTAAATCATACCATAGGCTTCAAAGAAAAACAACTTTTCTTTCATTTCTTTTTACATGAGACTAATTTTGTATTTCAGGCCACTCTTCTTTTCACAGTATGACACCATTTTAATGACAGCAAATTATCTGATGATGTGCTGGCAGCATAAAATCAGTTCACTGTAGGGCATATTGTTTAAATAATAATATTCGCAACAGCCATTTAATAAAAGGGTTTTTCACCATCAATTAATATAATGATATAGAAAAAGACAGAAAAAAACATAATTTATTCAATATAAATATATTGAATTATTTTTTCATTCCTAGTGCTGCAGTAAACAAACAGGATACTCAACAAAAATATAAATGCAACACTTTTTCGCTCACATTTTTCATGAGTTGAACTGAAACATCCAAGACTTCTTCTATGCACAAAAAAAGGTTTATATCCCTGGAATTTTGTTCCCAAATTTGTTCAGATCTGTGTTTGTGAACACTTCATCTTTGCCAAGATAATCCATCCACCTGGATGGATGTGACATATTGAGATGCTGATTAAACAGCATGATTATTGCACAGATATTCCTTGGCTTGCCTGACTTAGTTGACTTTATTAGAAAATCATGTGGAAACTTGTTGCCTTGAAGTAAATATGTTTTTCAAAAGGTGAACCTTGACAGGTTCAGTTGTATTAACATAGAACTTTAAGTCTACTACACCCAGTTAAAGTTAACATAACTTGACCTGTTTAGTTTTACTATGTGTAAAAATGTAAGCAGTTTAACGCAACGGGTTTCCATGTAATTTTCTAGTAAACCCAACTAAGCCAGGATAGTCAGCATGCCAACATATCCCTCAAAATATGTGACAACTGGGGTATTGTGTTGTGTGATAAAACTGAACATTTTCAAGTGGGCTTTTACTGCGACCAGTCCAAGGTACACGTACAATAATCATGCTGTTTACCCTGAATCTTGATATGCCACACCTGACAGGTGGATGGATTATTTTGGTAAAGGTGAATTCACTAACACAGATTTTAACAAATATGTGAACAAATTCTGAAAGAAAGAAGCCTTTTGTATGCATAGAAGAAATCATAGATCTTTTACTTCAACTCACGAAAAATGGGAGCGAAAACAAAAGTGTTGCGTTTATATTTTTGCTGAATATATGCTGAAAATCACAGATGCTGCAAAGTTTTCACATCGAATCCACTCAAACTGTTTGTGCCCTCATTCCCTAGTGTCTCTCCTTGTTCCCTCACCCTCAGGCTTCTGGAAGCAGTAGCACCACTCGTTGTTTGACAGCTTGCCATCCTTGAAAGAGTCACAGGAGTTGAAGAGGGGCTTCATGCACAGCTCATATTTGTCCAGGTAGATAGCGCTCAGCTCTGATTGGTCCAACAGGAGGTCAAAGTTCATATCTAGCTTGTTGAACATCCACCCCAGTGAGTCCTTACAGATGGGTAAGATACTCGTGTCAAAGTCTAGAAGGAAAGAGAGATGGAGGCAAAAATGAAGAGATAAAATTACGTTTACAGAATGGAGAAAATACAGAGGCCATTTATGACCTCTGACCTACCTATTTGTTGGGGGAAAAGTTTAGCGCACCTTTTACTTTGGCGTGGATTCAGATAAAGTGTAGAAGCAGAAAACTGTAAAAGATTTACTCTTTAAACATTAGACATTTTGAGCCTTCAAAGAGTCTTTAAAGAAACTCTTTTTGATATCATTTTAATGTAACATCAGTTCTAAGCCGACATCCACATAAAATCAGCTAAATGTGAAAACAGTTTTCTGTGTTTTGTCACCTGATCCACACGAAGACAACATTTTTGAAATTACAAAAAAACCAAAAAACCAACTTTTCAAAATTGTTGTCCAATGTGGATAAATGTGAAAGTTAGCTTTGTGTTTCAGTGTTCAGCACATAAAAAAAGAGCTTTTGAAAAACATTCCCGACTGCTGTTGCTGTGTAGGAGACAACACCTTTCAGTGTTCATCAGAGCCAGACCTCCCTATACGCTCACTATGCATGTTGCATCGGGCCCCGCAAATGAAGAAAGGCCCCACCTCCCCTTTGCATCATAGAGAATGTCAGTAATTTAATGATGACAACTTTGACTTCAGGATGAAGCGACACTATCCTTTGGGGCACAAGAAAAGGAAAAAAAAACCTCACTGAGAGTGAGTTTTGAGAACAGCAGCCAGGTAAATGTGTTCTCCCCTCTCCACCTTTTGACATCAGTAAATGTAACAGCGCTGTTTAGTCTTGGTTCCTGATGCTACTGGTAGCAAAGTTAAGTAACATCTCAGATAACTCATGTTGTTAAAGGCACTTCATAATAAAAGCCTTTCAATGTAAAAGCATGGCCAGAGTCATGACACAGATTTTTAATGTGAAAGTCACACCGTCAGTGTTCCATGTGACTGAGTGTAATTTGACAGCACTGAGAAGACGTGAGCTAAAATCCTTACTTGAGCAGCAGTGAGGTGAACACAGAAATTTTCCACAGTTTGGATCATGTTTCAGTAAGTAGCTAAGCTGAATAAAATGCCCTGGTAAAGACTGAAGTGTTGTTTGATTGCTTAATACTTTGGACTATAAACTTTTAAAATATTCTAAATGTTTTGTGTAATTATGTCTAGATCCCTACCACATACCACGATTTTTTTATTTTCATATAATTATATTACAAAATCACTTAAAAACAATATGAAATACTACGTAGAAAAAAATTTGATACATTATATCAATAATAATCTACTTTTGGCTTCTCCCAATTTCAACTCAGGGTCACCACAGCAGATCCCACATGGATCTGCATGTAGATTGGGCACACGTTTTACGCCAGATGCCCTTACTGGCACAACTCCACAATACATGGAGAATGGGCAGGGGTGGGGTTCAAACCGGAAACCTTCTGCATTGAAAGCAGTCACACTAACCACTAGGCCACCACGCTACCCTGACGCATTATATCAATAAAACCTGTAAAAGCCCCTAAAGGCATAAAAGGGGGGCTTACTATCAATTCTACATGTTGATCAAATATCTGAGTTGTACCAAGTGGCTTTTGGTTGTTTCTCTATGCCACTCTAGATCAAAAATATTATTTATGCCTCAAAAGTTAAAATGTAAGTGGTCAGGTCACTGCTCACATGTGGTTTTTACTTTTCAACACAATGTTTATTATATAACATATTTAGTGTGAAAGTATTGTCATTGGACTGGGTTTTTATTGTGAGAAGTTGCTGTTTAGATATATTGTGCAATTTTTTTCTATCTATATATTCAGTTGTTAATATATCGTTCGATTTGACATCCAGATTTGCCTTAACAATAAAAAAGCCATTATTTAATACAGTCAACCTATGTGTTGAAATTTTTAAAAAGCTTTAGTTCAGGCACAGTTTAGGCACTGGCACTGTTTTAAACGTATTTGTTTTTCACTGGTATCACAAAAAACCCAAACGATACCCAACCCGACTGTTTATACATCATTGTGTTCTGTATAGATCTATTTATTCTTAGACTGACAGATGAAGCAAACTGTTTTAAAGGAGAGCTGATTGCAATGGGAATACTGGGGTATCTGCTGATGGTGTGTCAATGACAAATGGTTTACATGTCTCATGAATTAGCTAGGAGGGCCCCTCAGCAGAATTTTGCCTTGGGCACCAGAGAGGTTAGGACTGGCTCTGGTGTTTATGACCAACTCAAGTCTAATTGAGGAGTATGTGCTTTCATTACGTCACCCCATAGGGGTGCCGCCACCACATCAGCCACCACCCACATGTGATTTTGGCCTGGATGATTGTTTTTGCAGTGGTTGGAGTACTCATCCTACCACCAACCCTGCAGAGATGTTGCCATAGTTTGACTTTACATCAGCAGTACTATCTTACTCAAACACTCTTTAGCACACGCATAGGAGTAACCAGGGTTTGATTCCAACATGTTGGTTGGATGATGACCCACTCTGCCCAGTGAGCTACTGTTTGTCTCCATTCAATTAAACTCAATTCAACTTGATTTAACCATCAGGGCACTGCATTACAATTAGGCAACATTACAAACAAAGGGGGAAATTGCTATAGAACAACAACTAGCAGCTATGTTGCCAGCTGGGGCTGGCAAAAGATGGCTACAGTATCAGCCTCTTAACATCTTTGGCATTCACTATTGTTCAAATTCCTGGAAAAATGTATAACAGATGTTATTTGGTGTATTATACACCAAATAACACCAAGTCTCAGTGTAAAGTAGGACTATATTGCAGGCCGTTACATTAACGTCCTGTCCGTTATTCTGTTGTTGTAAAGTGCTATTTGTATGTGTTGGTCATTCCGACTGATGGATCTCTGCTTGGTGCTGGGGATGAAGATGCTGTGGTATTGCTGGAGGGCCGGGAGATGTAGCCAGAGGCGGGGACTCGCGGGGCCAGCCCTCTGTCTGAGTATCTGAGTGTGGACTCCCTCGATGGTGTTCCTGGCAGCGTTCCACTTCACGGGTCCTTGATCCTATCAGTGGACTATTGGTTATTTTGACCAGTGGACTTGAGGTTTCTTCCTATAATCACAAAACATCTCAGGAGTTTTTCCTCACCAATGTTGCTAATGTGCTTGCTCAGGGGGCGGATAAGGTTAGACCGTACCCTTGTGAAGCGCCTTGGGGCGACTTATGTTGTGATTTGGCACTATATCAATAAATTTAATTTAATTGAAATTGAATTATACATTAAAATTGGTCTACTATTCATGGATTAACTTTTTCTCTTGGATTCATTTTCAGAGTGAGTGACTTTTTAATCAACACAAAACATACAACATTTTGGGTGTGATCCTTTTTTGTCCCAGTCCACCCAGCTGTAAATTTGTACCAGCCTTGACTGGGGAATGGTAAATGGCCTGCATTTATTTTGAACTTTTCCATCTAATGCAGATACTCCAAGAGGTTTCCAATGATGCCTCACATGCACCCATTCACACACGTCAGGGTGCAAGGCGCTCAACTGCACACCAGGAGCAACTTAAGGACCTTGCCCAAGGGACCTTCGTGATTTTTTTTTGTCTGACAGGTTCCTCTGATGGGATCCTCTGCTCACAAGCCCATCTCAGTAACTTCTAGACCATCACCTTTCCCAATAGTGCAGCGGATAACTGCAACAATCGTTCAGATGGTGACACAAGCATGAAATTTGGCACAGATATTCTCCAGGACCTGCTCTCTTCAAAAAGGGCGTTGGCCACATGAAAATCCAAGATGGCCACCATATTTTCCAAGATGGCATCCGGACAAATGTAGAATCCTTCAATCATATTGAAACATATACCATATTATTCGCCTGATCATAACGATTCTAAAAAGGTATAGTTTGGACTATCTGTGACTGAATGTTATGGAGTTATGGGGCAAAAACAGCAAAAATGGTGACAAAGGTCAATTTCAGTTTGTACAGGGGTCAAATGTTAAAGTTGCTTCAATTTTTCTAAAAA
>OMMV01189596.1:0-14869 GCA_900302635.1 Chatrabus melanurus
AACACATGTATCCAAAGTTAGTGTTAGTTAATCAAAATGATGCCTGTGTCTCGCAGGACCAATGACCATCATCTCAGTCTGTCAGAATTCAGGAGTAAAAAGTTACGGGACATCCAGTTTTTCACTGACGCCATACAGTCTTCTAAAATCTTAATTTGAGAAAGATTATCTGCACTAATCGGCATGTAGAGCTGAGTGTCATCAGCATAGCAGTGAAAAGTGATTCCATGACTTCACAGAATCTGTCCAAGAGGTGCTATATGGAGAGAAAATAGGAGGGGGCCTAAAACGGAACCCTGCGGAACCCCATATTTTACCGGAGCGGGTCTCGAAGTAACATTATTACATATTAGTACAAGACGCAATGAGAACGACGAGATAAGTATGAAGCTAATCATGAGAGAACCTGGCCCGAAATACCAAAGTAACCTTCGAGCCTATCCAACAGTATACAATGATCAACCGTGTCAAACGCTGCACTGAGGTCCAGCAGCACTGTGGTGGTGTCCGAATCCATCGCCAGCAGAACCACTTCAGTAAGTGCTGTCTCTGTGGAGTGAAACCACTTTTTCAAGAATTTTTAGCAAAAGGATAAATTTGATAGCGGTCAAAAATTTGTCAAAGAACCCGGATCAAGGTTGGGTTTCTTAAGAACAGGTTTGATCACTGCTGGTTTAAAACAGGTTGGAACAGAACCGGATGTTGGCGACCAATTTCCAGACCACAGGTTCTTGAGCAGCTTAGTCGGTATGAGATGAATGTAACCAAACACTACTTACTTTGTAACTCACTGGCAGCTTGTGGGTCAAGCTTTTGTATTTCTTTCAGTAAGACTGACATTTCACCTGCACAAAAAGACGAGCAGAGGCAGACATTTGTCCCGCTGTAAAATGTTAGGAAAAAACGTCAAAGTACGGAATTGAGGGAAGAAATCAAACGATTACCGATTCTCAGAGGCAAATGTCACATTTTAGATATGTATGTGGAATTTTTTCTGTCGGAATACATGAAGCACACACTCACCTCGAAAGTGAACCGATAAAGAAAGTGAAAAGAGAAAGCATATGCCGCGTTCATGACATATCGGAAAGTCGGAATTTGCGAGCTTCAACTCGTAAAAAACGATTTGAACGAGTCGTCGGGTTGGATTTTTTTTTTTTTCTTGAAAACTCCGCCGGATCCGATTTATCAGACTTCATGGAGTCCTCCGTCATGAATGTTGAAACAGATATTACAAGTGCTGACTTTTAACAATTTATTTACTTTTGTCTGTGACGTTTTAATTATTTATACATTAGTGAAGTTGCCAGAGTAGTTTTTACAAAAACATCTGCAACAGTTGATACCGTCACTGAGTCCAGACAACAAATAGAAATCAAATCAAATTCTCTTTATTTTCAGTCCAATGTCTATATTGTACAGAGAATTATAAAAGATTATAAAAATGAAAAATATCAAAAAAGTCACAAAGCAGCAATATGGAAGGAGTACAAACGTAAATTCCACAACCAAACAGTCTTAGATTGTGAGGAAAAGTCTGACTCAACAATAGCAGCAATTAAACAATTACAAAAGGTTTCTATTCCTCTCTTAAAACCAAATAAAATACGGAATGCAGATTATTGTAAACGACTCTAAGAGAGTTGAGGGCAGATTTAGATTTAAATATAATCATCTGAGACATTTTCCGTCTTCCTCATTCACAGCAAGCAGCTGTTTTAACTTATTTATGTGTTCCGTGTAAAGACAACAACAAAGCTCGAATATGTTACTGCGTGCATCCACTTTTCTTTTTCTTTTTTGTTGCGTTAATCAAGTGAACGCACGCTTTTCGGAACTCTGAAGTTCCCAACTTGGATTTTCCGAGTTTACAGTCATCCTGAACGCAGCATTGACGCGCCGTGG
This sequence comes from Chatrabus melanurus, assembly GCA_900302635.1. Taxonomy (NCBI): domain Eukaryota; kingdom Metazoa; phylum Chordata; class Actinopteri; order Batrachoidiformes; family Batrachoididae; genus Chatrabus; species Chatrabus melanurus. Next base: position 1,906 of record OMMV01189596.1, read on the forward strand.
TGACGTGGCCTAACGTCCCGCCCTCTCTTGACTTTCATCCATTATTATAAAATCTGAATTAAAACTTGCTCGCTTCCCCCAGTCACAGCTACCAGTAGTTCTCACAGTTCATTCTACCGTTTCTACTAATTTTTTATGTATAGCTCATTCCACTATTTCTAGTCATTTTTGTAAGTTATCATCTTATTTGGATTTTTAAAAATTTACATTTTTTTCCTGCCTCTCGTCATATTCTATCTGTGATATCTGGATCCACCATGGAAACAACTGATTTTCGCTTTTTTTTGTGTGTGACTCTGTATTTTAATGTATTTTTATTGTTATACATTACTACACAAATAAATCAAAAATCAGTGTGCGCCAGACCACCAGCAGGGGGCAGCATTCCACTGCGTTTGTAACTACACCGCTGCTCAAACGTCCCTTTAAAAAAATAAAATAAACAAACAAACATGATTTTATTTTGCATCTATTGTCCATCCATCCGTCCCTGAGCTCTTTGTTATTTATCCATTTATATTATTTTTAGACGAACCCACGCAGTCATATTCCATCCTTGACCTGACTTGTGGACAGTGTGGACAGTGTCCTCCACTGTGTCCGCGGTCGAACCGGGCAGCGAGTCTTTTGTCCCAGCTCTGCCGGTGCACGGCGGTCTGTGGCCCAGGTTTGAGTCCAGCTGGCTGTACCTCTTGTTAGTTTTTCGGTCTGAGCCAGTTCTGTTGTTGTGGTCCTTCAGACGCTTGCAGTCCTGCTTCAGCTTTTTAAATGTCTCTCGGCACTGTTTCATTCCGAGGGTATCCAGGTGCGCTGACATGTCCGTGTAGATTTTCCTCATTCCTCCTCCTGGACTCGAATCCTTGGAGAAGAAAGCCAACAACGTAAGAATCTCCTCGTCGGTCCATCTATCTCCTCTTCTGTCCATTCTGTCTCTTTTCCTTTTGTAAAAGGCGCTTTTCCTTGTTGTTGACTTCTCCTGTGAATTCGACCAATCAGCGTCGAGCCCCGCCCACTGATTTTTCAGTGCCGCTCAGAAGTACCAACCCTGGTCCGTTTCCACCACAGCAAGTTGCCAGCCGGTTTACGGGGTGCCGAGTTTTGTCAGTCCCTCCTCCTGGGCAGGTGCTTCTGAGCAGCCCTGAAAAATCGTTGGGCGACGCTGATTGGTCGAACTCACTCAGGGGAAGACGACAACAAGCAGAAGCACCATTTGTAAGAGCGTGCAGAAGAAATGGAACAGAATGGATAGAAGAGGCGACAGGTAGACCGACGAGGAGGTACAGGCATTGTTGGCTTTCTTCTTGACGGAAGAGGTGCAACAAGGATTAGAATCCTTGGCGAGGAATGAGGAAAATCTCCAAAATGTTGAAGGTGACGCTCCCTCACAATGCAAGTGAGATTCCTCATCTGAGTCTCCCTAAGTAACGGCTCGTTTGACACGAAGTCATTCCAGCGGTACCCAAGGACCCTCCAAAGAGACCTGGTACTGAGACATTCAGTTTTTGCCTTAAGGGCCTTTCAAACCGAATGCAAACTTTACGTCATTTTCCGCTTACAGATGTAAGCCGTCTTTCTGTTCTGGCTGCTAGAACAAGTCCAAAAGTTGTCATATTTGTTAAGATGCTGATAACTAACCAGCTTCTGCAGTTTGTTGTCTTCCTTGTTGGGCTGGATGCCTCGTTTCTATTGGCTGCACAAATGTACGCCACAGTGCGCCTCGGTCAAAGTTGAATTTGGTTGAACTTTGACTGCGGCACTCTGAAACCTTGCGGCGTGGGCGTATCCAGCTGAGCGGTGCGCAGCAACGGCGTACGCCGCTTTGTTCGGTTACACCTATCTGTATGGGGCTGGCTATTTAAAATAATGGGTTTCAGAGTGGCGCGTACTGCTTTGACATAAAGTTCGCGTTCGGTGTGAAAGGCCCTTTAGGTCAATGGTTAGTGTTCAAGTCTCACAACCATACAGTAAATCAGGTAGCACCAGGACCCTGAAGACTTGGACCCTGTTCTCCTGCAAAGATGTCGGCATCACCAAACACCTCTGTCCAGCGACCTCATGACTCCATAAGCTCTTCCCAGGCGTCTCTCGATCTGAAAGGCCGAGGACCCAGAGACATGAATGTCACTGCTGAGATAAGTGAATATCTCAGCAAATTCAACACTTTCATCACATGCAGATACACTTCTGATAGCTGAGTCCAGGAAGTCATTAAAAACCTGGATCTTAGTCTTGATCTTTGTGCAAGCCCTCCAAAATTAATACAATGCAGCTAAGAGTTGCAATACCGGTACTAAATGTGGGGGCAGTATATCTTTAGTTACTACGTTTGATTTCCAACAAGAAGGTCCCCGCTTCAAGGCCACCCATGCGCTATTCTCCTGGTACATGTGGAGTTGTATCAGGAAGGGCATCTGGCATAAACAACAGATCAGATGCCGCAGTGACCCAGAGCAAAAATGGGAGCAGCAAAAAGGACAAGAGAACAAAAGTATCAGAAGGTTTTGAAGAGAAATGATGGGAAATACGTATGACAGACAAACTGGAGTGAGCTCACCTATGAGACAGATATTCTGTTAACCACAGATGATTCTGCTCAAATCTGCCCCCTGGTGGATAAGGCATTAAATTTTTCATCTTCACATAAGATTATAAGGACATAAGGACATTTGTGCCATGTATATTTAGAGTTGTCGCATAGTGAAACTGAAGTATGTTTATCAAAAAAACATACATCAAAATTTATCAAACATAATACAAAGCGAGTAAAATGCATATTTTCCTCTGACAAAAGAGTAGATCAAATAACTACCCCTTGTCTTTAGCACCTTTAAACTATGTTCTGTTCGCAGGACTTGGAGCCACAATGAAACCAGAGCCTTTGGCATTTCAAACCATTTAACAAACCTCCACATTTGGCACTGCGGGAGCTGTGTCACTCTCCTCAGCTTGTTTTCACTCTCTTAGCCGAACACACACACCTCGATTTAAAATGTTAACCGAAGTGGCACTTTTTCTACTTTTGGTGACAGTGCCCCACTTTCTTTTGAGTGACAGTTTTATTGGAGGGATCGTCTTTCAAGAAGGTTCCCTCCCGTCTATCAGTATTTATGATGACCAGGGAATTCTAGCAAGGTTCTGTTTCACCCCCCAAGCGCGGAACTGGAAAACTGGAAGGAAAAAAAACAAAACAATTCTCTTAGAGGTATGGGGCACACAGTCATGACACCGATTAGGTAAAATAATCCATCAATCAGTGGAGCTGCCATGTGCTTGGCAAAGGTTGGAGATGAAGCCTGAGGGTTTGGTGGTTTTGATTTTTGGTGAAGTTTTAGTCTGTCTTGTGATGTAAAAAGACCCAGTGGAGACAGATGGGTAAATCAATGCCCAATATAAATCAGATAATTACACACGTATCTTCTTTAGGGTTAAAATGATACCCAAAACTTACATGTGGAGGCGTGCTGTCCTCCTTGCAAGCTCATAGTCAAATCAGATCTAAGAGGATGTTTTAAAAATGATCCTACCTACAAAGACCAGGTAGCTCAGTGGGATAAGGAGTTGGGCTACCAATGTGTAGACCTGGGTCCTAGTCACGCTACTTGTCTTGTGTCCTTGGACAAGACACTTCATCTACATTGTCCCAGTCCACCCAGCTGTGAATGTGTACTGGCCTTGGCTGGGGTAGTAAAGTGTGTTGGACTGGCGTCCCCTCCAGTGGGAGTTGTGGAGTCTCATCTGTTTCACACTACAGAATCTGGGGATAAGTACCAGCACCAACGGACCTATACAGGACTTACGTCTTCTCAACCTACAAAGAAGAGTAGATCCTGCACACAAAATTTCAAAGCAGTGTGACACCGAGCAAGAACTCCATCCTCCAGCATAAACACACATTCCACCTTCCAACGAGCTAATACACTGAAATGCCAGAAGTAATCCACAAACCCCCTAAAATGCTGGGGAATCCCTCTTTTGAAAACGTAATAAAGCCGGGCTCTTTACCCCACAGCCTCTCCTTTCTACCCGCTGGATTAGCGCTGTGCGGCGTTAACCGAGCTGGGCCAGTCACTACCTGCTGAGCCATTCTTTTCCCGTTCACACTCAGTCAATCAGGGGTAAATCCCTGCTGCTTCACTCGCTAACGCTAGGCTAAGGGCTTCTTTGATTGTAGCCTGCAGGGGTGCGTGAAGCTTCTCTTTGCAGTCGCTAAAAAGCGGAGAGATTAGCTGGGTGGAGCTTTGTGTTATCGCTCTATCTTGAAATTATCTTTGGCCATCTTTTAACGCCCAGTTTCATCACTAGAGGCAGAAGGATACTGGGACCTGCTGGTATTGTATAAGAGGTTGTGACTCCTTTATATGACAAAACACAAGGTTACCATTGGGGTTTGTAAATGTGCGCTGACCAGGAAAGTGTCCAGAGTTGAAAGTGGGGTCAAACCACTGTTTCAGATGATGCCCCCTTGCTAAAAGCTGCAGAGAGAGTTAATTGAGTCCCATGCTTTGTGGCCTTTGGGACTTGAGCCTCTTTGAAGGGACAAAGTTGGAGAACAGCTACCTCAAACTGTGCATGGTTGATGAGTTTATCACTTGTCAATTATTAAGCTGTCCTAGGCTGACCCCACGGGCTGTCTCAGAATGCGCTGCACAGCACCAAATCCTGATTGCTGGATATGTGCTGGCATGTCTCTATCTGGAGCTTGAAACTCTGTGCTTCAGAAATTAAGTTTGAAAATATGATGTCAACATACAAGGGTTTGTTTATAACATCAGCTGCCCTGCAGAAAGGAACAGGCGAGGGAAAAGAGAGGTCCATATCCAAGTAAAGCTGGGGAACATGCTTCCTATTAGGAGTGTGTGCATGTGCGCGAGGAAAGAGACCGCACTGGTGGGTGGTCCGAGAGACCGTGGCTTCAGAGATGAATCTCCTTTAAGACCCGATGGATTTATCACTGTCCGATCCAGCCATGGCAAACCCCCACGCAGACACTCATGAACACACATGGGTTTAGTTTTTATGGGATCTGAAAAAGCCCTGATTGTAGCCTCTCATACAGCTCTCAAACATCAAACTCAGTCATTTTTGCACTCTCTCTTTTATAATGTCTCTCTCTCTCTCTTTTTTTTTTTTGTCTGTTGCTTGCTAAAGCCTTGGATATATTTTCACCTTGGGTTCTCATGTCTCATGTTGGTACTTTAACACAGTGAAAAGGCTTTTATACAAACAAGTAGGCTCTTGTGATATTCTCCAAAACAATAGGTGGCACTAGGGTGACAATTCACAGTGAACATAGTCAATAACTCCCCGCCGATATTTTGTACTATGGCATTCAATCAGCTTAGTGTTGGATTGATGACTTTAACAGGTAAATTAGGAGATATTCTTTGAAACATGTCTTTTATGTTCTGATACTGTAGTCTGAAATAAAAACTACCAGCTGTGTTGCCGCCCTAACACGCGGTATGACATTGGGATTTGGGTAAATAGAATATTGGCAGTTCTGCTTTCAAAATTTAAAGCTGGATGGTTGATCAAAAGAGCCAACCGATACTGACAAAAAACAAACAAACATACAAAAAAAAAAACTAAAAAGTGCAGCTGCCGGGGGATAATAGTAAGTCATGTCTTCTGGCTTCTACTTTTCTTCTTTTTTCTTTTGATCGGGGTTGCCACATGGGATCCGATATAGATCTGCATGTTGATTTGGCACAAGTTTTAAATTTTAAATGGGATTCCCTTCCTGACGCAACTCCAGATGTGCATGGAAAACAGGGCATGGGTGGTTTTGAACTGAGGACCTTTTTGATTTTGAAGGAAGCGCACTAAAAGTTCGCAGCACCATCTTTAAAGTGTCACTAATGTGGGCGGTGCTTACAGGGTCTTGGTGAGACCCGATCATGCTCAAGTTTGAACCAAGATACAGTCATTTAGGATGTCCAGTTCAATCATGGTGAAAATCATCTACATTTTGCTCAAGCTATCATGCGCACAAGAACCAATACTCTGTTCAGTAAAGTGGGCAGTCTTTACAGGGTTTTGGTGAAACCCAATCATGCTCATGTTCAAACTCATCTGAAATGCACTCATGTGGGATGTCCAGTTTAAATAGGGTGAAAAGCTGATAAATTTTGTTCAAGTTATCATAAGCACAAGAAAGTGTGACTGATGCACCAACAAACTGCATTTCTATATCCCACTTCTGGCCTTAAAAAAGAATGGGGGAAAAAATCAAAAACTAATGCCAGAAGAAGAGCCTTCATTACATGACTTAAAAAAAACACCAGTAAAATCATAAACTTTCCTTTATTTGTAAATAATATTTACCCCAACCATGTTTCTTTACAATAAAAATTATCTGTTTGAATGGAATCTGTGAAATTGAGACTATTAGTGCATGCAAACTTTAAAATCCAAACAGATTTTCAATAGATAACTTTTCAAAAAAAAAAAAATCTCACTCCGAGTCATTTAATATTGAGAATCTGCCAATACCGAGTCCCGATCCAATACTTGTATTTTCCTCGATATTACACTTGCACAGAGCAGAATGCAAGCACATTAAAGTCAATCCATTGTATATGTTTGTCACTTTAACAGCTCTGTCACGCATTAAGAAAAAAATACCTTCAATCCAATCTGTGTCTTAATGTTATTATGTAATTATTTATTTTTAAAATTTAAGTAAACAGGTTTTTTTATGTCTCATCAATTCCACTTAGTGCAGAATTGTAGTTGTAAAACTAGGGCACTCAGAGTAATAGTGACTAAATTACATTTTAGTTGTTTAAAATAATAGAGCCCGACCGATATGGATTTTTTGGGGCCAATATGATACTGATATTAGGGAGTTAAAAAAATTACGATACCGATATATCGGCCGATATACAAAAGTGTCTATTTCCCACTAACTTTCACAAAATATAAGAGAAAAAATGCCAAACATATTAGATTTATACAGAAATACAGCTGTCTGGGATCGTATTCCGCCATCTTGGCTTATTTTGTTCGAGCAACCAACCAGTGTACGTCAAGCTGCCATCATGTTGCCTTCAATTGGAATGGCATTTGTTGTGTTGCTTCGCTCAGCATTTGCATAAAATGGACTTCTCGTCTATTTTGGCGGCATAGCGACCACTTGTCTCTTGTCACTGTAAAACACCCACTCTGATTGAAAATGAATGGAAGCTGGTCGCTTTTCCTCTGTCTCTTTTCCTCTGGCTAATGTGACCAAGGGGTGATGGGGGTCCCACCCATGCTTGACAGGATTGTAAACAATTCTTTTGGAGCACCCACTGCTGGACAAACTATGTAATGGCACCATTTCTAACAGCCAAAGTGTTTTTCTGCATTGTTTGTTAGGTAAAATAAAAGTTTCAATATCAGCAAAAATAACACCGATACCGATATGTTTGTGAAAGACTCATATTGGCTGATATTATCAGCCAACCGATATATCGGTCAGGCTCTAAAATACATTCATTATTATTATTATCATTATTATTATTATTGTTGTTGTATGTTCAAAAAAATTTTTTATTTTATTTTAAAATGTCCTCCTTTAATCTAACAAGGGGGGCTTTCGGCCCCTCGCCCTTCTGGCTACGCGCCTGTACTGTATCCGTAAACAGGAGGAAACCAGATATGACAACGAGAAAAACTCATTATTTTTTTGTGGAAATCGCTACCTGATTGACTGGGCGGAAGTTCATATCTCATGCACCGTCTATCAGAAACAGACTTGGTGTGCATTTGAAGTGATGTGAAATATGGTTTTGAAACAATCACCATGGCAGCACTGAGCACTGCCTATTATCGCTCCGTGCTTATGAAACAAAGCGAGACTGACGCACACTGTTGACCTGTGTGAATGAAATAAGCTTGTTGCATATTTAAAGCAGAGCGTTAAAACGACTGCATTTCCATCTAGCAGATGCTCAATGCGCTTTACAATGGTGCCTCACATTTACTTCCCCAGCCACGGCCGGTACCCATTTTTACAGCTGGGCGGACTGAGACATCGCTAATTTCTACCAAAATAAACACAAACACAAGCTGTAAATCTTCATTGCTGTACTGTGTACCCACTCAGGCCAGATCAAAAAAAAATCTGCGGCACACACCTTGACGGAGCCACAAAGCGCCGTGACACAGCCACCAAAATTATGTCGTATGCGGTGCGCGCCCCCTGGTTCTCTTGCGACAATGGCAAGCATAAAACAAGCTCAGCTCTCCTTATTTTCCCTCTATCTCTGTCTCCCATTCTCCTCGTCCTTCTCTCGGCAGGCATCCTTTCAAACACAGAGAGGTTTGTCAGGTGCCAAATCCCTGAGCTGAGAGATCAAAGCCAGACAAAGAGACCAGTGACTTACTGTTCTATTCTGGAAAGGCAAAAATGGCATCCCTCATAGAGCGGGACATCACATTCTTTCTCCCTTTTCTCCCCCCAGCACCTCTTTCACTCATTCAATCCTCCTCTCTGGCTTTAGTCTTTTTTTCCCCCTTTTGTCAGTCTTTCCTCCGCCCCTCAGCCATCCCTGTTGTGTCTTCGCTAAAGCACGTTTGGAGGAAAGGGGCATCGAGGGTGGAGGGAGAGCGTTGGGAGAGAGTTAATGAGTAGTTTTGTCAGTGCAGTAGGGACTGCATGAGGGGAGGGCAAAACGGGAACTTCTGTTCAGGACAAAACTGTCGACACAGCCATCTGCAAAGACTAGAGGAGCGAAAAAAAAAAGGCTAATGATCCAATGATAGCTACCCACACACAGTCAAACGAAAGCCGAGCTAAGTTTTTTCTTTGAGTGGCAGCAGCCTACACACCAGCTTTGAACAAGCATAGACGATCCCTGGAACGCACATCTACCCACACATCCGCCCACTGCAGCCCACCTTCAATGACCTGCATGCAAAGCCTGATTGGCAACTCTTCTACAGCCTACACAACAAAGTATTCACCGCACCGGGGACTGAAAGCGGGAGCGCAAACTTGCACTACAATAGCCATCCAAAAACCCCAGGAATATAACACCGAGCACACGGCACGCAATAACACGGCTCGCTTAGACGGAACAATGCTTCTCCAGTAATAAAAAAACACAAGAATTATGTTGAAACTACATCGTTTTTCCTCCTTTCAAAGCTGCGCCACTCTTTTCATTCATAACAGAAAGAGATCGTTCTTCAGAAGAGCAGTCAGAGGCGTCCTTTACAAAGCTGCTCTTTCAAAACCGAACCGATCAGCTTTCAGGACCCGAGGGCAAGAAGAGTCACTCCTTCTCCTGCAGCTTGAAGAGCTTTTGATTCCACCTTCTTTCTGCTACATCCCTCTGACTTTGTGTCTCTTCCATTTGATTTTTTTCTATTTTTTTTCTCCCAGTGGAAGGCAGTAGATTTCTGCTATTTTAAGAAGGTTTTGTTTATCTGTTGGCTGTGACTGGATGTCTTTGGTCCCAGGTCTGTTCGGAAGATCCTTGGGTTACAGCTGGAATGACTTTGTGTCAAATGAGTGGTCATTTAGGGAGACTCAGATGAGGCGTATCACATGCATTGCGAGAGAGTGGCTGCTACAACGGTTTGGAGATGTGACGTGTTTCTCCGTCTGTGATCCAGCATGCAGGTGCTTCATTGTTGAGGACCCCAGCGGCTGGAGAAGGTCAAGGGGGCGCTCACGTTTCACCTGGCTGCGACAGATAGATGGTTACTTTCAAGAGGTGGGGATGGATCGGTTGTCTGTCTGGGTGGGTGCCATCCCGCATCCGGGGCGGTTCCGTGGCATCGTGGATGCGGCAACACGCGGCACCAGCGCATGCTCCCAGGCTCGACTTGACATCTCATTTTTTTTCCTATGTGTCTCCCAGTAGAAGGCAGTAGATTTCTGCTATTTTAAGAAAGTTTTGTTTATCTGCTGGCTGCAGTCTCTAGACGGATTTAAAAAAAAGACAATCAAAGTGTTGGATGTGTATTTGTACACAGACATGCATATACATAATAGATGGCCTCCACATACACCTGAGCTGCTGGCGTATTAGTAGGGATAACTAGCCGCAGACTGTTAGCATCTGTCCCTATAACAGCAGGACAGTGGAGCAAGGTTAACTCATTAATTCCATCACCGGGAGTTATTAATTACCTCCGGCCTTGATGCCAACATGCAGCCACATGGACAGCGAAACCCATCAGCGTGATGGATGAGGGACACACGGCCACCGAAACTGATCACCGTGATTGATGACATGCACTCGACATCCGTCCTGACCTTGACCTGCCAGGGGAAAAGGTCCCAGACTAGTTGTACTATCCTTTAACAATGCTAGCCAAAACAGCCATCCGGGTTGACATCCCTAGCAGCGATAATGAAAGCAAAGAACAAAAGCCACAACGGTAATAACCCACAAGTCAACCTTGCTAACAATTACTGCAGCTTTGCTAATGGCGGACGGTGCCAAGGGGGGTGCAAGAGTCAACAGCAGTTTGTCTATCAAATGTCAAATGATTTATAACTGTATGTTCAGCGGCACCAACCCATCAGAGTCACCTAAGTCTGTGTCCTAATTAAAATGTCTGTACCTGACACATGGAAACACAAGTTAAAGAACAAAATGAGTACTACAAATAATACAAAAAACACAACTTACAACATGAAATCAAGAACTGAACTAAAAAACAATTCAAGCAGAGCAAACTACTTTGGACAATGTACATTTTACTGCCTACGTGCCACTATTATGTTAACTATATCATTGTGATAATTATTTCTTGTCACACTACCTAAATTGTGCATGTTCATTTGCTGTTTATTCCAGCATAGATTTATGTATGAAGAATGAACTACAATGCAAAGAAAAAAGATGAGAAAACATAAAAACTCAAGGTAACCAACTGTACAGATGTTTTATCAGTTTACTCAACCTGGAAACATAATATCTAACGAATGAGTTTTGTTGAGGAAACTCAAAAATTTATTGCAGACGGTTGCCTTAAATTTTGAAGTTTTCTCAACTTTTTTTTTTTTAATAGTGCGAGTGTGATATAATGGAAAATCTTCCTGAAAGACTTACTGCCTTCTGTTATCATACAAACACACTATCTGATGGCTACCTTCACCAAAAAGTTATGTGATCACTTGGCGTTTGTCTGTTTTGTTGGTTTTGTTGTGTGGATTACTCAAAAAATGTTCCTCTTATCTCCACAAAAGTTGGTGATATGATGCCCAATCTTGTCAAGATGATGAACCTAGCAAAATTTGGTGTCAATCAGGATCCATATGTAGATCCAGGATCTTGTTTTTTTCTTTTAAGTAGGAACATGAGGCACAATCTTGGCTAAACTTGATCAGTTGACTGATCTTACCAAGACTTTTCTTGATAAAAACCCATTGCTCATACGTATCCCATGACATACAATCAAAAAGTGAAATTTCATCCTGACCCGGACACGGATTTGGATCCTTTAAGTCCCTTTCACAATTGAGCTGAAAGGTGTGTATCCTCAATTAATATTTCTTTCTGGTGTTATCTGTGAATAAAAGGCGGAGTAGCTGATACGTATTTCTGCCCCCTCCCGACATAGTAAAAAATTCACAACATCTCTGACAGGTAAGGCTTTGGGGATGCGCTGGACAAGCATATGTCTTAGGCCACGGCATGAAGAGGTGGTCCGTTCTTTTTTCTCACAACCTGAAATCTGTCAGGTTACCCTTTCACTGCTGGCTGACCATGAGGGTAGCATCGGGTGCCAGTCCCAGCTTGTACTAGCTTGTACCAGTGACTTTCTGCACATAAGACCAAGTATATTTTTCGAGAAGAAGAAGATGAAGGAACTCCTATATAGGCCCTGAAGCCTATTGGTGCAGGTGCTTCTCACCTGATTGTGTAGTGTGAAGTGGATGAGAGTCTATGACTCTTAAGGCGGTATCTCACTAGTCTTGCGACCCATTGGCGAGTGAGACGAATCAGTATCCCCAATTGCTAATTAGTTGCTCGCCACGATTTCATTCGCCTGTGGATTTTTAAAATGTTCAAAACCCTGGTGGCGAATGAATGACTACTTATTTTCGCTAACTTGTCTCTAACTATTCTCTAACTAGTCTTTTTACTCACCAAGGAGTCTTCAATAGACCGCTACCAAGTCGCCCCCCGGTATGTTTCAGTCGCCCGGGTTGCTTCACTTGCTACAAGGTCGGATCATGGTCGAAATGTGGTTGTCGGTTGTTAGCCACTAATTAACACCTTGAGAACGACAGACATACAGCTGTATGTCTGTCTAACAAGACGCCCAGCGGTCGTCTAATTCGTTAAACAGTCATCAAAAACTGGCAAATATGTCGCCCCAATGGCGGCAAAAATTTGGCCAAATTTGTCTAGCAGTCGTCTAAAAATGCAATCATCACAGTCGTCAAACAGTCGTCTCTCAATGAGATACCAGCCTTACCTGGATGGGACACAAGTCCAACACAGGTTACTTGACCAGTCAAGGCCGGTACCCATTTACAGCTGGGTGGACTGAGACAATGCAAATACAGTGTTTTGTCCAAGGACAGAGACAGGCAGCATGACCAGTTTTGAGAGAAATTCAAACAATTTGGATATAGCCTGTTTGTACAAGATATTCTCCGCTCTCTCTCTCTCTCTCTCTCTCTCGTAGGATTTTGAAACAGAAAAGTGTGCCATCTATACTATAATTCACCAAATGTCCATCCGTCTGTTCCCGCATCACGCCAAAACGGCTCATCCGATCGCCGTGATTTTTGTTCTGTGTCATCTCTGTAGACCCTGGGGTAACATAGGGGGGTTAATTTTCATGTGCCCCTCATAGTTTTATGGAATTATATACTATCATCTCAGACTAAAGTGTTAGAAAGCTAATTAGCCGCAACTCTTCTTCATCTGTGAAGTTTTTTGGCGGTTAGCAGACCGACAGCTGCATTGCCGCCACCATCTGGACGGGAGTGGATTGGCACTCAGTAAAAACC
>OMMV01189605.1:0-12775 GCA_900302635.1 Chatrabus melanurus
GTAAAATGAAATGGCAAATGAGCTAATTATTCAAAATAAATTAAAATTATGAAAATACTGTTGTGTTGTGTTTTGGTGTCGTTGGCCATGTGAGATTAAGCCATAAACATGGGGAATTTAGCCTGATTTCATCTGCTGCCTGAAAAGCTCAGAATCTGAAGTCGGTGGGGAATCTTGATTTCCGTGACGTCACCCTGGGTTCCTCCCCTCAGAGCCATTTTGGCAAGTGATTCAAAGCGGACCGGAAGAAAGGAATTGTTTGTTTGGGATTGGGTGTTTCTGTGGATTTTCACATGGATTACTTTGAAATAGTGAACAGGTGTGTTGTGGGAGGGTTCAGCAACACCAGTCGTGATGGCTATAATGTGCACACATTTCCCACGGATAAAGCATTAAGAGAGAAAAGTGGGAGCGTTTCGTCCGCACCGCCTGGAAGGACTGGAAAAACATGACTGATCACAGCGACAGTGTGGGCAGAGGTTCGGACAGCTAAAAGTCAGATCCCGACGTTACGTCCTGAATCTGGATCAAAACAGGTATGGGTCTGCCTTTGCATTTTTCAGATGCACTCTAGCTTATTTTATTTTTATCAGCTACGTCAGGCCCCGCACAGTGGAAGGCTTGGAAGAACATGATTTATGGACTGGTATGGAATTAAACAAAAAATAGTGTTGGCTGGACAAAGACATGCACTTTAAATACAGCCAAAAGTTCCCCAAATAACAGAATTGCACCAATTAGTCATTCAGATGTTTTTTTTACAAATTTGAGAGCATGTGTTGGTGCTGCACATCATAGCATTCACCACACCTCAGAACTGCCTTGGACCCTGGATGGCAACCACCCAGGCAGACACCGGTCCGTATCACCTCCAGAAAGTCACCATCTATTTGTCTTTTTCCAGTTGCTGGGGTCATCAACACTGAGGTACCTGTATGCTCATGCCCAGAGTCGTGTGCCGCATGGCCAAAGTGTCATAACTGATGTTCCCTTGCAATGTAAGTAAATACAAGCGAGTCATTTCTTTTGGCTTCTCACTCTTTGCTCAGGGTCACCACAGCGGATCCGACATGGATCCGCATATTGTTTTGGCACAAGTTTTACGCTGGATGCCATTCCTGACTCAACTCTAGATGTTCGTGGAGAATGCGGAAAAGGGGGTCTTGAACAGGGAACCTTCTGTTTTGGAAGCAAGCACCCCAGCCTTAATCTTCCATGTTATTTAAAAAGGCAATTATCTTTGTGTCTGTAAACTGATGATCCACTGAAATTCAGAAAGAGTGAATAACAACTGAAAAATCGATCTTGTAACTATTATTTTTAAATGACTTTATATGGTAGCAAAGTTCTAACTGACCTAACACACTTATTTGTCAAAATAGGGCATGTGCAGGACGTGCAAGCAGGTCCCAGAGGAAATCTTTACTGCTCAAAGTTTGCTCTGACAGCTCAAGAGACAAAAGTGAGATTCTCACTTCAGCCTGATTTTAGTTTCTATTTTGTCTCGGAGAATTATTTGAGAGTTTGAGATCTTATTTGAGGCTTTTTTGATATTTTGTGCATCTTTCTGTTCTGGAGACAAAACTGAGAGATGGGAGAAATAAGCCGTAGTTTCATTTTGGTTTCACACAGACCTTGTAATTGTCTAGCAGAAATAAACGAAACATTTTTGAGCTCTTGTTTGTAATTTTCTTTTCCTCTGGGATGGCAGGTCAAGACCCGACCGTACCGTCCTACTGCACAGCATGAAATTGTCAAACAATGCAAAACAATTACCTCAAACACCCATTTTTTTAGTTGACATCTTCAATGTCTCTACCTTAAAACCCTTGTGTGGCAATTTGTAGGCTTCCTGCCAGAAGTGAACATCTTCCTGACATTTTGTCACCCAAACAATGTAACTATGCCTTCAGATACAACATCAAGTAAAACTGCCTCTTTATTTGGTGAAATCTGACCACTGGTGGGGTTTGTTTTCCCCCAGTCTGTGTTTAATAGCCTCAAAGAGCCAAAGTAGGTGCTGTCTCGCTGACAGAACAGTCCTCTAACCACACGCACAGATTCCACATGCAGTTTGTGCGCTCAATTTGGCAGCATTTACAGCTCGGACACTGAATGAACATCATTATTGTGGTTTCAAAACTTACATAAAACAGCGGTTGTTTCTCCAATTTTTCATTCAGGGTCTTTTTCTTTTTGCTTCTGTCTGTACGTGAATGAGGCAGAATTGTACAACCAACCGTCTCCATGTCCTCTACCTGTCATTTACGGTGCAAGGTTTTTTTAGGCTGCATCATGTGAATTCCTGACTGACAGTGATGCACTTTCTGCTGGCAGAGATGCTATTTGAACCATATGTACCACCTGATTTTTGTCTCCTTGTCTTTCCATCAGTTTGGCATTAATTTTGCACCATTGTGATTTAATGTCCTGGATACCTATACTATCAAATCAGGTTTGCCCCAACAAAAACAAATGTTGGAACTGTTTGGACATATTTGCTGGAAATAAACTTCTGGGAAGTATTTTGGGATTGTATTGTGCTCAGTTGTTGAAGATACAGCTTTATCATTTATATTTTTACTCTGCCTTTGTTATTGCGGAATGCATTCAAAAGTAAATGGACTCGGAGAGTGCATATGTCATCCATGAATAAGTAATACTTGACTTTTGCAACAGGACGAACATTATTGCATAATTGTAGTCGGATTAATTACAATATAGCAAATTAATTAACGTCACATCTGTATGAATGTACATGTCATTGTAACAATGCCAGTCCCTCAGTCGTGTGTGCACAAATTTTCACCTGTTGATTGTCACACCACACAGACTGTATATAAAGACAATTATAACAATGGAAACAAAACCCAGTAGACTTTCTGACACTCATCATAGCTGTCCATAAGGACAACACGACAGCTAAGATAAAGTATGAAAAACTGTCTCTATCACCCACCAGTGGCTGGTTTCAGTACAGAGAACTAATTCGACAAAAATGACTTAAAATAAAGAACGTTAGAATTCTTGAAAATCACTGTCTTGGAATAGGTGACATGGTGTAGTACTCTTTTTGGCCTCCTGGGGGCACTAGAGAACCATCTGGCTGGTTTGGGAGGTGAAGCTTTTTTTGCTTATCTTCTGAGTTTCCCAGCTGCTGGGTCAACTGTGCGATGATTGGTCTAGCCTCGCGATCTCACTGTTCATCTTGTCATGGAGGCACCAAGATCCCACTTCTGACACCAATGTTGTGTTGCTCATCGCACGAATGGACAGCGCTCTGAGAGATGGTCTTTTTCAGCCAGTGGCTCTTGTGCCCCATACACCGCATGATCCTTGGAGTACCACTTTTTTAACATCATAATCAACTATTCACACACTACCAACAAAGTCAGCACAGAAGCAGCATGAAACATTTCCAAATAATGCAATAAATCACAATTATGTAATGCAACTATTTACAATGTTCCCAGGAGTCCTTCCACTCCAGTTCTTGCACTAGAGTGAACTCCTCCCATGACTGCAACAATATGAAATACTTCTTGCCCATTTGAGCTGCATCTAAAGTGTACTAGCTTTATTAAAAGACAGATTGCTCAATAATATTCAAGGATATTTGTTTTTTTTATTTTATTATCAACAAGACTCATGAAAAGACCAACAAATAAAAAGTATTATCCATACCTGCATATGAAATGTCTATGCATAATCATACTCAATCATTCACAATCTTTTTCAATACGCACACAAGTTCAAAATATAATTTTTGCATTCAGTGGTAATGTTCTACATGTTCAACACACTTAAACACAATAAACCTGCAGACATAGATGTGGGATTTCTTGTCTGCTGCAGGTGAAAATAGAAGGAAAGAAACAAACACTTGAGCTTGTTGGATTTTCTGTCTACAGCAATGAACGCATTATTGTACCTGCACCTAAAATACATTTGAATCCCTCGACTGGCTGAGAAAATGAAATACAACCAAGTAAATAAATAACACCTCCCTTTGTACTGCTGTCACTGTACAAAACTGAGAAGTTCTGCAGAGTGTCTGCAGCCAGAACCTTGATGCTCAATCAGTGCAACCATGTTCCAATCATTTTATAATTCCAAAGACTTATAGCTCTGTTGTTAGAAATGTTACAAAATGCTGTGATTTCGTAATCAAGATTATTGGTGCAGTCGGAGATGAAACTGAACAGGGATAGAAACAATCTCAAAGTGTGCAGACATGGTCTGTTTGTGCAGTAGAGTTTTTCAATAAAAAAAGCTCATGCAGTAGTTAATTAACTTTAATTGATTCAGTTCAGTTCAACTTTAATTGATACAGTTGGCTTGTAGTGGATTGTGTGTGCGCTTTGGATGGTTGTGTACGTGCATAAATGTGTAAAGAACTTCCACGAACACTCAAAAAGAAATGTTCCAAACACTTTTGTGCTGCAAACTGGCTGTTTGACAGGAAGGCCCGCCCTCTGTGTAACAGCATTAATTGAGCTTCCAGCTCAGATGTACGTGAATCCCCCGCTGGAATTATTATTATTGTTATTTGGACACAAAGCTGAAATCAGTCTTGAAGAATGAGACAGGGTCTCGAGTATTCTTTAAAGGGCAATATCCACAAAATAAAACTCATGACACAAGTAAATAAAGAAGAGAGAAGCACAATATGTGCCACTGTTGATGCATTATAGACCAGTGACAAACAGTGTTCATGCACTGCTTGATAAGCTTAACAGCTTCATTTACTGTGACGTTATATAGTCCAGTAATCATTGGGTGAGAGGCGGGGTACACCCTGGACAGGCCGCCAGTCCATCGCAGAGCGCCCGGAGGGGAACCCACGCAAACACAGGAAGAACATGCAAACTCCACACAGAAAGGACCAGGACCTTCTCGCTGTGAGGCAGCAGTGCTAACCACTAAGCCACCGTGCCACTCCATATATATACATACATAAATATAAACTATGTGAAGAAATGATCAAAACACTTTACAAAAATGTGTCACATTCACACACTAAAGCCTGTCTCCCATAATTGATTTTTGATACCGATTGTCTACGATTTTGGGAGAAAAAAAAATCAAATACCCAATCGGGCCCTGAAATCAGTTGTAATCATGGTAAAAGTAGCATTGTAGAACATTGTGGGCAACTGGGAATGTTTTAAACATGTTTAATCCAACAAAAGGGAATAATCAGATTTAATTGGCACAGATCGTAGGTGAAAATGGACAATCGGGTACAATATGGAGTAACTGGGACCTTCTCAATTTTTGAATAGGGGTGGAAAAAAATAGTAGCAGACAATCAGCAGACATCCTGATCACCTCCAATTGCACACAACTTGTCGCCCAGTTATTCAGTATAACCATCCGACTACCCACAATTAGGAAATTGAGACCAATCAGATGTAATCAGGAATATTCGGGGGGGGCTATAAAAGGGGGGTCAGATCTCCCCTTTCGATCAGTTCTTCCATGACATTCACTGCATGAACACAATCAAGATTCACAGCATCAACACCGTCAAGATGCACCACAGCTATGCCCACCAGAGGAAAAAGGAAGGGCAAGGGGCAAGACTAGGTCACCAAGCCCACCTCCCAGCCTAGACATCCTGCCTGGTAGCCCAGCCAGATCCATCACCCCAGCCAGGAAATCCTACGTTATAGGGTGTAATTGGCAATAATCGCTTACAATCGCATGTAATCAGATACAAAAATAGTAGGTAATAGTAAGAAGTGTGATTACATATGAATTTTGGCTACGATTTTTAAAAATTGGGCCCGATTTCCTCAATTTTGAAATCGGGATGGAAATCAGGGCCAAAAATCAGTAATGGGAGACAGGCCTAATGTCAGGTCTTGTCCACACGGCTATGTTTTCACAGGAAAACGGCTAATTATCTTTCCGTTTTGGCCTTTCATCCACACGAATCCACTGTTTTCCACACTCAAAAATGACGCTGTTCAAAAACGGCCACCAGAGCGGATCAAAACGAAAATGGCGGAGTCGGTTCTGTTTGTAGTGAAACCGTGTCCTTTGGGAAATGGTGCAGTAACACTAACCGGCAGTTTGCGCTGCACTACAGTGCGCTCCAAATGCCGAAGAAGAAATAAACACGGCTCCATGTGGACGCAGATATTTTCAGATATGGCCACATGCCGAATTCGTTTTAAGCCGGCGCTCCTAACAAAAACGCAGTCATGTGGACCTCGTGCACCTTTCGAAGTTCTGCACCGCGTTGGTCTGTGTCGCTGTGCAATTCACCACATGAACAGAAGGGGGAGTGAACTCATTGATTGTTTGTTTACCTCCCGTCTTTGTTCCTGCGGTCTGAACAACAGCGACCGAGAGAAAAAAAAAAAAAGACTGGTGTTGCAGTTGAAGATGATCAACATTGAACAACAAATGCTTTTATTGCAAATGTGGCGATGCCAACGAAAGAGGAGACAAGTGCGGAGGTGGTCTGTACGTCCACTGAACGAATCGAGGCGGAGGACAGGCGAATACTGCGGGACACAGGATGGATAAATGCACTTCAGGTATTTTCGTATGTCATTTGCAACCATTCATACACCACCAGAGCACACACAGCAAGCCGATTCCGCCCAGAGGCTGGCCGTGTCACCGACCAATTACAGCCCTTGCGCTCTGCGTCTGCGTTACAATTTTTGGGAGGTGCGAGTCAGGCTAAGGCGTAGGGCGTGGAGGGGGTTCACAGTGACGCAGAGGACCGTAGCTTCGACGCAGAAGCATAATTCAGCCTTTAGACTATTGTTTCCACAGTAGCAAAATGGTTCAGAGGGATGGGCTCCACTGAGTTCCACTATACTTTTTTTTTTTGTCAGTTTCTTCTATTTTTGTTCATACATTTCTTTTCACGAAAAAAGCAAAAAAATAATGATCCCTAACTCTGATAAACACAAGGAATTTTCATTTTTCTTTGTTGAGACAGACCACATAAAGGACCCCATGAGTTCCAATAAGCCGACCTGCTGTTTGTCATACCCAGTTGGGAGACGCTGCTAAATTTTCAAACTTTCTATGGATGAAATCGTGCATGTGTGTGTGTGTGCATGTGTGTGTGTGTGTGTGTGTGTGTAGGTTAGCGTCTGCTCTATTATTTGTGAAGTTACAGTTGAATCGTCAGAGCAGATAAAAATTAATGACTTTACCTGCTGAGCCTGAGCGCTCGTCCTCATCATCGCCGTGGTACATATGCACAGAAAAACCTGAACCATCCGCAGACAAACACAAATATGTGAGAGGGAAAGACAGGAAATGTGCTTAATTCCTCCAGCGCACACGCATTCACACATCTCTTGGCAGGATTTGTTTCAATTAACATTTTTATTGCACAGTGGGAAGTGAGGGAGGAGAAAGGGGGATTAAAAGTCAGAGAACTCCTACGTGACGCCTGTGTGTGCATGAGCGTTTGTGGCCTACACGCATGCATTCATGCAAATGAGCTTTGTTGACTGCTATGTGAAAAATAGATTTGTCATGAGGGAGCTCGGAGAGTTTGGTAAAGTGAGACGAGCGGAAGGAAAAGCAATGGAAGCAAAGGACAAGATGAAGCAGGAAAAGGACAGATTTGAATTCATGAACGTCCATCCTGCTCTTCGTGTGCAGGAAGCTTCATACGAGTGCGAATTGAGCTTTTTTTTTTTTAAATCAAGTATTATTGACTGAGCGAACCGCTGGGCCGCAAATGAAAATGACCTTTAATTGTGCATGCATTTCTGTAAGTGGTGTCGGAGCTTCTTCACAGTCCCATAACCTCTGCTGAACCTGGTTCTGGTTCCATTAAGGCCTCAGCGGCCACAGACTATGCGGCTATTAACCCCTTGCAGTACGGCTGTAGTTTCTAACAACCAGTTATTGAATGCAATTTTTAAAAAAGTATCAAACTTCAAAAAGAGCGAGAAAGCAAAGTGCGTCTTTGACAGACCTGAGAAGGCCTTGATTACTGAGTTGAGTACAAAAGTATTTTAAAGCATTTAGAGTAATTTGCAGCAGCTGTTGCTCAATGATCTGAACTATATGCAGTCCTGGATCACAGTGCACGGCACTCCGCCACCACGAACTGTCATTTCCAGGCAGTTTATTCCCACCAGCTTCCTCACCCGCAGCAAGAGCGGTGA
Source organism: Chatrabus melanurus (assembly GCA_900302635.1). Classification (NCBI taxonomy): domain Eukaryota; kingdom Metazoa; phylum Chordata; class Actinopteri; order Batrachoidiformes; family Batrachoididae; genus Chatrabus; species Chatrabus melanurus. The sequence goes on from OMMV01189605.1 coordinate 8,151, forward strand.
AAAAAAAAAAATGAGAAAGGGCGAGACGAGTGAAACGACGAGAGCAAACAGTTTACATAAAATCACCACATGAAAGCAATTGTATCAGATCTGAGATTCGTAATTCCGTTTTAATTGAGTTGTTCAGAAAGCTGCTCCCTGCTGTCGAGAAACGGCGAGATAGAAATGCAATAATCTCTTCAATGTCACTCGTTGACACGGCATGACTGTAGAGGAGCAACAAGGACGGGAGAGGGAGGCGGATAAACAGAGGAAGTGAGTGAGGAGGTTAAGTAAGATGGAAGGATGAAGAGTCCGAGCAGCAGAGGGCAGCAAGTTTGGGCCGTCAGTGTTGATTAACGTCAGAAGCAGACAGTGAGACGGACAGACACTTTGGCGAGGAGGTGTGCGAGCTGAAGGATGCGGAGCGACCTCCTTTAACACAGACGCACTCACCTCGGAGGGAGGAAATGTGCATAGGCATTACATACGTGGATGCGTGCATACGGCTTCGCTAACCTCATCACCAACGGCTTTGACCCTTCCGCATCTTCACATCAATCCCAGCCTCGTTCACTCTGCCGGTCAGAGAGCTTAGCTATGACCTCTGACCTCACTCCTTCGCCAACCGCATGGAAGGCTAACAGGACCAAGCTTGTCCTTCAGATTCTGAGGTCATATATAACATTTACTCATGAAGCGTCTGTCTGATATTTACTCCATCCACAGCTTGATACGGCTGAAGAATGTCGGCGCCATTGGCAGCGGTAAACAGCGGTGATCTTTTTTTCTGATAATTTGAACACTTTATCTGAAAAACGAAGAACCGCACAACATTTGGAACAATTCTCAACAGCACTGCTCAAATCAATAGCTGGTGTTTGACTGTGCTGTTTGCAGCAAATTCAAATTTGAAATAAATGTGGGCTTTAGTTGCACTTTTTTTTTTCATTCAAACAACACAAGCTAGAACTTGAGTCTAAAGAAGGTGGTCTTCATGTACTACAATACAAGCAGTCCAGCCGACTACTACACATTTTGCATATCTGGTACAAATTTGACTCTCCGACTACACTGTTACACAGTTGTACCCAAAAGCACGCGGACACACTCAAAGAGGTGTTGTGGACAGCACTACTGCTTTGTGTTTCCCTGCTGCTGACAGCACGAAGTGAAATGTGCTAAGCTAATAATTACAACAACTTTTCCTGAATGTATCGTGATCTTTATTTTGGTTTTTCCCATTTATTGCAGAGCAGGTAACTCAGTGGAAAAGGAACCGGCCCACCAATATGTACACCTAGCTTCAAATCCCGCTCATGCTACCTGTCTGTGTCCTTGGACAAGACACTTCATCTGCATTGTCCCAGTCCACCCAGCTGCAAATGGGAACCAGCCTTGGCTGGGGAAGTAACCTGCGTCAGACTGGCGTCCCGTCCAGGGGGAGTTGTAGATTCTCATCCGCTTTACGCTACAAAATCTGGAGATCAACACTGGCACCAACGGGCCTCAGGGCCCATATAGGACTTACTTTTTCTTCCCATTTTTGCACTGGATCCGGTTTGGAGCCGCATGTACCGGTACTTCACAATAAAAACATTTTGACATCACAGCAGAGGCAGCTGCACAGTAAAAGCTTTATTTGAAAGAGTAATGCCATTTTGCTAACAGCCCCCCACGCCTAACATTAGTGGGCCAACAAAGCTAGGGCAACATTAGCTAAAGGTTTTCTGGAAATAGACTTAAACATCAAACATTTTGTCAGAAATCATTTAGAAACATTTTACATCAGAAATTGATTTTATTAAGTGTGAAAATGCACACTGACATTCATGTCTCTGGGTCCTTGGTCCTTTGAGAGATGGCTGGGAAGAGTTTATAGAGTCATGAGGTGGCTGGACAGAGGTGTTTGGCGATGCCGATATCTTTGCAGGAGAACGGAGGTCCAAGTCTTTCAGGTCCTGATGCTCCCTGTCTTATTGTATGGTTGTGAGACTTGGATGCTGACCAGTGACCTAAGGTGATGACCGGATGACTTTGGTACTAGGTCTCTTTGGAGAGTCTATGGGTAGAATAGAATAGATCTTTATTGTCATTGTATCAGTACAACGGAATTTGAAAGTGCATATTTTAGTCTGTGCCAAAGAGAATTCAACAAAAGCACTTTAAAAAGTACTTCTGGGTACTGCTAGAATGACGCAAGCAGTTACTTGTGAAGACTCAGATGAGGAGTATCACTTTCATCAGCTGTGACATTTTGGCCATGTGGTGCATAAATCTGGGCATGATCCAGCATGTAGGTGCCTCAGTTTTGAGAACCCCAACGACTGGAGAAGGCCAAGGGGACGCCCAAATTTCACCTGGCTGTGACAGATAGGTGGTTATTTTCAAGAGGTGATGATGGACCGGTTGTCTGCCTTAGTGGTTGACATCCAGGACCCAGTCTGGTTCCGCGGTGTGATGGATGCAGTGACGTGGTGCACCAGCGCACGCTCCCAGACCTGACCTGACCTGAAATGCACAATAAAGGAGAGTAAGGCCCAATCCCACTACTCTCCCTTTGCCCTACCACTTCACCCTTTCCCTTTGTTGAAGGGCCCGACCAGCTGAAGGGCCCGACCAGCTGAAGGGCCCGACCAGCTGAAGGGCCCGACCTGCTGAAGGGCCCGACCTGCTGAAGGGCACTCCAAAACAAGGGGTAGAACTCAGGGAGGCGAAATGGGATTGGGCATAACTGTGCACGTCGTGCTGAGATAAACACACAGAGGTTTTGTATCATATGGAAACTCAAACTTTCAGTAAGAACTGAAGCAGAATAAAGCATTTTTCCTTTTCTTTCACTCCACTCTGTAAAATGCAAAAATTACTGATGAAAAATAGTTTTGCAATGTACCTTTCAAAAAACTTTCATTTTTTTTTTTCAAAATAGAAAAACAGAGCATGCACAAACCAACAATAGTCCATCTCCCACTATGTCCTTTCATTCATATTCACATTCGTCTGTTCCCGAATCACTGCACTCTGTGAAACTTCTCCTTTCATCTCAGTACCATCCTGGCCCTCTATCTATATTCTGTCACCTACAAGAGGAAATTTCTCCTTCGCTTGTGTTACCTCACTCTTTTACTCTTGTGTTTCTTTCCTTTGGTCCTTTATCCCATTTCTCACCTCTCTGCTCCCGTCCTCTCGGCTCAATCACAGCCTTACCTTCACACCTAGCAGGGATTTGATATTCCATTCCTTTTTACTGTTTGCTGTTTCTTCTCTCTGTCTCTCTCTTTTTTTTTTTAATTTTTGCACTTTTTCCTCACTTGTAATGTCCTTGTTTTATTGCCCCTCAGGCGCAAGAAAAGGTGAGAGAGTGGGATGTGTGGAAACAATAACAACAGGATGCATCTGGCAAAAGGAACGCTGTCAGAGTTCCATTACAGTTTCATGGACTGGTGTGTAGTAGTGTGTGTGTGTGCACACCTGTATGTATGTGCACCTGTGCCTGTTGGTCTGAACAATGTGTGAATGTCTGTGTGTGCTCATGTGTCTGTTTGGAATTATGTTTGCCCTTGAGATAGAAGCCAACCTTTGAAGCTGCAAACTGCTTCCATAAGCACCTCTAAAGTGGCTAAAAACTGTTCGGTAAACTATTTCTACAGCATCGACTGAGTGGAGACCAGATAAAATGTTTGTGTGCTTTTTAAGCTGAGATGTCATCTGTAGTTTTGGCTGCAGTCAGCTTTAGCTAGTAGCTATCAGTGCAGCTTTACATTCAAGATAGACGCTGATGCACAATCCGTTCCACAAAGTCTTTATTTGCAGTTTGGGTTTTTCCACTTTGGAGTAATAATGCATGAGGAATCTGTGTAAGCGACGCTGTGAGTCCATCTAAAGTGAGACACAAAACCATTTTTTTCACATGATTCAGACAAAGAATTAGATTTCTGAGAATGTCAAAGTTTAATGCTGCGTTTCCATGCAGCCGTGCCGCTCTGTGCACACCTGCTCAGGTCAGATAACAGAAATTAAGCAGAGTAGGTCCTGATTGGCTAGGAGACCTCTGAAGAACGCCAGGAGCTGCACACATGTCTGCATGTAGAGCTGGAGTTGTGTCAGGAAGGGCATCCGGTGTAAAACTTGTGCCAATGTGGATCTCTACTGTAACCGCTGTGGCGACCCCGAGCAACCATGGGCAGCAGAAAGCAAGAAAAAAAAAATTGCTGCATTTCCACAATGATGCAGAAACAATCATTGAAGTATCAGAAGACACACATGCCTTTAAATTTGCTAAGAAGTACATACAGGTGCATCTCAAAAAATTTGAATATGGTGAAAAAGTTCAATATTTTTGTCAGTTATTTCAGAAAGTGAGAATTTTATACATTCTAGACTTATTACATGTAAACTAAAATATTTCAAGCATTTTTTTATTACATTTGAATTTTGATAATTATGACCTACAGCTAAAAAAAATAGAAAATGCACATTTAAGCCAATATTAAAAATATGCCAGTTTATTGGGTACGACAGACATTATATTGACGTATTGAGAACTCTTCATTTTTGCACCGAGAAAGTGCTTTTGTCTATTCTTTCAAAATAAATATATATTTTAAAAAATCAGAATGGTGACTCCTCCGGGGGGGGGGGGGGGA
>OMMV01189607.1:0-11925 GCA_900302635.1 Chatrabus melanurus
CACTTGGTCTCTTGTACACACAGTATATCTACCTTTCTCCTCTCCATCATATCAGCCAACTCTCTCCTTTACCAGTCATGCTGTCAACATTCAAAGTCCCAACTCTCACTTCCACACTTCTAACTTTTCTCCTCTCCCGCTACCTTCAGACACGTTTTCCACCTCTTTTTCTTCTTCGCCCAACAGTAGCCCAATTTCTGCTGGCACCCTGTTGGACAACAGCACCGGTGGTGGTCGTTGTTAACCCGGGCCTCGACCAATCCGGTATGAAAATTCCATTTGTGATCTGCATGTTTGGTTTGGCAACTTTTACGCCGGATGACCTTCCTAATGCAACCCAACTCATTAATCCGGGCTTGGGACCGACACTCAGAATGTATTGGCTGTACACCCCATGTGGCTGAGTTGTACACCCCATGTGGCTGAGCTGGGCTCTGTTTATCCCAGCTCTTAATTGCTGTTACCAACAACAGTGATTGAAACCCTACCCTTCCCTGGGGTCGGGAGGTTGTGCACGGATCATTTACACAGGTGTCAGGAAAGGGCAATTGATGTGGCGAACAGTGCACATTCCAGTCATCCCCTGCCCTTAGAGTCCAAGGGACAAGGTAGGTTTTTCTCCACAACCATCACAGTTGCACTGATGCCGATACCCAAGTCGTATTTGCTCTGCTGGGAGCTGCTAGGGACTTAAGTGTGGACATTGCTACAGAGGCAAGTAAAGAGGAAGGGAGAGGAAGAGACATTGCAAAAAAAAATTTCAATGGGCCATAAAGGCTTTTAATAACCCCTCAGGTTTTATATGCATATTCTCTACACTTGTACTGTTAATTATAAACCTGCCAAAACATGTTCCAGGTGAACCAGGACAATCTGTAGGACAGCCAGGTCCACCTGGACCCAAAGGAATGCCAGGGGAGAATGGACCTGACGGTGAGTTTAAAACAGCCCACAATGATCAGAAGAAAAAGACATAATAGTGCAGAACAAACTTACTTTCCAGTAATTTAGACAATTACTTTTTGAAAATGATAAATGTTAAATTTTGTTGGAAAATAGTCTGTCAGTTTCCAAAGATATATTCAGGTCATTGCCTCTTATTGGCTTTTTAACATTCCATTCACCTACTTCTCTTTATCTCATATGTGCCTCTATCTGTTTTTAGCTCAAAAAGGACAAGCAGGGGATCCAGGGGACACTGGACCCAGGGGACACCCAGGCCAGCCCGGACACCTTGGCATTCCTGGGGATCCAGGAAGGTTTGGAGCACCAGGTGATGTCCAGTGGTCTAAACCAGAGAAAACATCTGATCATTGTTCTGACATTATGTGTACAACATCAAATTTTGGTCAGAATGAGGAGACAAACTGAAATTTTCTTCATAGATTACATAGATTTGCTAGTATGACCAAAGCAGATGGTCACTCCACTGAGTCTGGTCTGCTTCAGGTTTCTTCCTATAATAATAATAATAATAATAATAATAATAATAACAAACACTCAAGGGAGTTTTTCCTTACTACTGTTGCCAGTGTGCATGCTTAGGGGTTGGGTAAGGTTAGACCTTACTCAAGTGGGATTTGGCGCTGTATAAATAAATCAATTTGAATTGATAGATACAAAAATGCAGAAATAAATTAAAAAATAAATGTGTCCATGAAAATTTGACATATCATGAGTAGGAAATGATTGAATTATATGAGATTAGGCTTAACACTGTTTTATATCTGCCATTCTACAGGGATTAATGATCTGCGTGGTCCACCGGGGCGACCTGGCATCCCTGGTCTTCCAGGTGACCATGGAGGACAAGGTCCACAGGGTCCACCTGGAGCGTATGGACTTCCAGGTATGCACATAAGGTCTATGGTACTCATTAGACAGGGCACAAACAGCTTCAGGATATTTAGGTGTTAGTAAGGAGCTCCTATTGTTTGGCCTTAATTCTTTACCAGAAGTGTGTGGAACCTTGGAGCCAGAGAAATAAGTTCAAACAACACGTGGACAAATTGCTAACGAGAAGTTGGATTTATACAATATGAGTGTGGATCTGCATCAGGATTCAGACAAAAAAAATCAAAATGTGTTCAACTCTTTCTTGACCCAAGGCCCACTCACTTGTTAAAATGTAACTGAAATCCACTCATAATGTTTTTAGATAGTGAATGATATCTCAAAGCTATTGAATATAATAATAATAATAATAATAATCGATGCAAAATGAACAAAAACCATCATACTAATACAATTAATAAATGATGTTAAATGGCATTTTATGTGAAATTGCTGATGACACTTATGCTTATGGAATTTCAGGGTTTCCTGGAGCACCAGGCCTGAATGGCCTCGATGGGCTGAGAGGTCCAAAAGGGATAAAAGGATCAAGTGGTAAAGCAGATTTAAACATCTTCAAATGTTATCAGTTTTCAAAATATATATATTATCTGGTAAGTATGGGGGTTTCTTCTATACAGTATAACCAAAACAGATTTTTAAGACAACCTTAAAAAGGAAAGTTTGTTTTGATGAAAACGCTACTTTTTTTTCTTATTAACATTCTGAACTACACCCCATAATCGGACCCCCAAATCAGTAAAGGTTGGGATGATATGGAAAATGCGAAAAAAAAAGAAAAAAAAACTAAACAAAAACAAAACAAACAAAAAAACACAGTGATCTTTACATTTACTTTGACTTCTATTTCATTGCAGACAGTATGAACCCAAGATATTTCATGTTTTGTGTGGTCAACTTCATTTGTTTATATACATCCAATTCTGCATTTAAGGCCTGCAACACATTCCAAAAAAAGTTGAGACAGGGGCAATTTATTCGAAATATAAGGATTAAATCATCACTTTTGTTCCCACTTCCAAAGACATGTAGTTTAGGTGAATTGGTGACTCTAAATTGACCGTAGGTGTGAGCAAGAGTGTGAATGTTTTTGTCTATTTATATGTGTCAGCCCTGCGATAGACTGGCGGCCTGTCCAGGGTGTACCCTGCCTCTCACTCAATGACTGCTGTGGTGGACTCCAGCCCCCCAACGTGATCCTTAATTGGAATAAGTGGGTATAGAAAATGAATCAATGAAATCATTATTTTTACAGCTAGTTTTCTTGAAACAAGTCAGGGGATGGATACATAAACATTTCCAAGTCACTGAATATGTCTTGGACTTCATTTACATCAATCATTAAGAATTTCAAACAGTATGGTACTGTATGCTAAATCCGTGTCAAGTAGACAGTTCTCAAAAATTGAGCGACCATGCTGGAAGAAGTCAAGTGAGGAAAACCAATAACAGCTCTGAAAGGCTTCTGTGGATGTGGGTGGAGGAACTGGGATTGGTGCATTTGCCTGTTGCATCCCCACTCACAGCTTCATGTTGGAATGGAGTATAAAAGGATTGTAAAACTGCAAAACAGATCAAATCTTGGCTCGGGTTCCCCATGTGCCTTCTGGCAAACTGAAGCTGAAATTTCACTTTAAAAAAAAAAACAGAAAATCCTCCTCTATACCACTTCATCATTCATTCATTCATTTTCATTCATTTTCTGCCACTTATCCGTGTCCGGGTCGCACTGGCAGCAGACCAAGCAGCTCAGCCCACACTTCCCTATCCTCGGCCAAGTCCTCTAACTCTTCTTGGGGGATCCCAAGGCGTTCCCAAACCAACTGGGAAATATAATCCCTCCAGCATATCCTGGGTTTTCCCCAGGGCCTCCTCACAGTTGGACATGCCTGGGAGACGACCAGGGGGGTATCATTACCAGATGTCCAAACCACCTCAGCTGGCTCCTTTCAATGCGAACAGGTTGGGGATCACTTCATCATGAAGCTGTATAACTGGTGATGCAACAGACAAAAGCTGCACTATGCACAGTTTCTACAACCACAGAAACCTAAAACTCCTTCAGAGTTGTCTGGGTGTCTTGGTGGCTTCCCTCACTAGTCTCCTTCCAGCATGGTCACTCAATTTTTGAGAACTGCCGACTGGACACAGATTTACCATATAGTACCATACTGCCTTAAATGCAGGAATGGGTGTATATTAACAAATGAAATGAAGTTAACCACACAAACCATGAAATATCTTGTGTTCATTCTGTCTGAAATGAAATAGAAGTCAAAGTAAATCTTAGGATCACTGCATTTTTTAAATTTGCTTTTCCCATATCGTCCCAACTTTTTCTGATTTGGGGATGTAATTTTTATCAGTCCATATGATTGCTTCAGTCACTTCAGTATCGCATCCTGATATCATCTATCATTTACTCCTTTGAAGGCATAGATATTCCTGGCCCTCCAGGACCTGATGGTTTTCCCGGACTGAAAGGTCACAGAGGTCACCCAGGGCCTCCAGGATTCAATTTTCCTGGACCTAAAGGCCCCCAGGGCCCATCTGGCTACACAGGTATCTATTATTCTCAGAACACAAATTTTTATATATTTTATAATTATGAATGAACAAACATCAATATAAAAATAAGTTTTACATATAAATGATCCGTTGATCATGCAGCCAAGTGCATACTAAGCTGAAATAATGTTTTCTTCACAGAACATGTGGTGTACATGAAAATATTAGAGTAATTACTACATGTGAAACACACTAAAAGTGTTAAACCAAATGAATAATATTTTGCTGGTATTTTATGGCCTTTGTCTCTAATTCTTGTTTTTAAAGTTATTGTATTTGCTGAAGCTGGTTATACTGTTCAAACCTTCTGTACACAAAGCTTCTTTAATTCATTCAGGTGCTCCAGGCTTTCCTGCTTTACCTGGTGACCCCGGGAAGGAATGTTGCAATCCTACACAAGGACCTTACGGAGACACGGGATATGAAGGACCTCCAGGACCCCCAGGTCTGTTTTTCTGTCTGTCTAGCTAACTAGCTGCCTTGCTAGCTAGCTTTCTCGCTATCATAAGCTATCATAGCTAGTATTTTTATAATGGGGAGTATTTAATGCTTCTTGTCTTACTCTATGTTTGGGAGACTTGGATTCTATCCACTGACCTAAGTGGATGCCCAGATAATCTTCTTCAGAGAATTCTTGGGTATTATTGGAATGACTTTGTGTCAAAAGAACAGTTACTTAAGGGGACTCAGACGACAAGTATTACTTGCATTGTGAAGGAAAATCAGCTACGACATTCTGGCCATGTGGCGTGTTTCTCTGGCCATGATCCAACACACAGTGTTGAGGACATGAGCAGCTGGAGAAAGCCAAGGGGATGCCCACTTTTCACCTGGCTGTGGCAGATAGATGGTTACTTTTGAGAGGTGGGGATGGACCAGTTGTCTGCCTGGGTGGTCGCCACATCCACCACACCATGGAACCACCTTGGGATTTGGTAGATTTGACAGCTGACTCTTCTATGTCCTTGTTCATTAGGTGTTCATTGGTTACTGGGATGGTTTGGGAGAATGGCGTGTTAAACACGACATTTCCCTACACAATCGATCGATATGTGTCTTGTTGTGTTTATAGGTTTTCCAGGAGAACTGGGTCCTCCAGGTAGCATCATTTCCTTAAAAGGAGACCCAGGGCTGGTTGGTTTCCCTGGGCTACCAGGTAGGAAAGGGAATAAGGGTGTCCAGGGACTTCCTGGATCTCAGAACTACCCAGGAATTCATGGATCCAAAGGTACAGTCACAGTACAAGGTTGCCATCATCAGTGTCAGTGTGGTTGTACAATTTCTCTTGTATGTTACTGTACAATGCTAGTTTTGAGCAACACACATTACTTGATCTTATATGTTATGTGGATTTCATATAGCTTTATTTAGGTTGGAATATCAATTGCACTGGTGTTGCAATATGGAAGAAATATTAACTGCACTACAATATATTTTTTATTCATTTCGCCAGCTATGATAGGGGCCTGTATAATAAATTGCATGGTATACAATATAATGATGACGATCCTATACAGTCGTTGGACAGTGAAACATGTTTTATAATTTTGGTTCTGTTCATCACCACAGTGGAAATTAAATGAAACACTTAAGTAGTACTTGTTGTGTAGACTTTTAGCTTTAAATCCAGGGGTTTCACAAAATTATTGCATTAACCATTAAGGAATTACAGCCATTTGTATACATATTCCCACCAATTTCAGAGCCCATAAGTAATTGGACAAACTAAATATCAGGATTATTTTAATATAAATCATCACTTAGTGTAATAGGAAAAAGAAAACTAATTATGCTACTGTATGTTACGCTATGCACAGTTTCCCCAATCATCACCACAGAAGCCTGTAGTTGCAATTTGCAACTTGATGATAGATTAATGAAATGGAAAGAAAATCACATTTATTTAGTCTTTGTGACATCATAAACAAAAATCTTTCTTAAAATAAAGAAAATTTTATCTTACGTGGGATTTCAAAAATGTGTGTGACTGGATCCCAAAACATGATTAAAATTATAATCAGCACATGTGTGCTGCAGAAGCACTCACTCTAAAGTGCAATTTGACAGGGGAGAGAGGGCCAACTGGTCCTCGTGGTTTTCCAGGATCCAGAGGTCAGCAAGGTATCCCTGGTCCGAGAGGCTTCAAAGGTGAAAGAGGGCCAGTTGGAGATCAGGGTAAGTCAATGCTATTGTGGCTAAAATGACTTTATTTGTTTTGTTCCTTTGGTTTGCAGTCTATTTTTATTGAATCAGCACAGTTGACCTTGATAGATAAATGGACTGTGATATTTTACATCACACTGTTGGCTACATCCCATGTTTCATGAATTATGTCTTTCTGCAGGTGTCAAAGGTCCTCCAGGTGACACCATCACTGAACCCCCCCGACTGGGTGTTCCGGGACCTCCAGGACCACATGGTCGTTCTGGACCTGAGGGATTCCGTGGCGATCCAGGCCCTCCTGGGACTCCAGGCCGTAAAGGCAAGATAGTCCAATGTCTCCATGATTATATGGAAATGTGTCAACCTCTTGATATGTACAGTCCTAGTCAGTTATTTGCACTCATGATTTTTAAGTACAGAGTTTAGATATGTTGAGAAATAAACGCAAGTAAACTAATTTTGTAAAAATATATTAAAGCTCCCTTTTTTTTTTTGCTCAGGGTTGCCACAGCAGATCTGATATGGATCTGCATGTTGATTTGGCACACGTTTTATGCCATTCCTGACACAACTCCACGTTACATAGAGAATGGACACGAGTGGTCTTGAATCAGGAAGCTTCTGTCTTGGAAGCAAGTGCACTGACCACTTGGCCACCAAAAGAATATTTATTAAAATGTCCAAAATAGTTGAACAGCAGCAACCAAAAAATGCTTTCATAAAGTTAAATAAAAAATACAGGAATAAATGTAGATGTGGCACAGTTATTGGCACACTTTGATGAATTTACAACAAATCATCACTTTTACAGCCAGTCTTCATTATACAAGTCAGGGAATGGATATATGAACATTTTCACATCACTGAATATTTTCTTGGACTTTGCTTACATCAATCATGAACAAACATTATGATACTATGTGGTAAATCTGTTTCGAGTAGGCTGGTCTCAAATACAGAGTGACCATGGTAGAAGAAGACTAGTGAGGGAAGCCACCAAGCCACCCATGACAGCTCAAATTGAATTGAATTGAACTCTAAAAGCGTTACAAAATTCTGTGCATGTGATTGGAGAAGAAGAAGAAGAAAAACAAGAGCCTTTATTGTAATTGTACATACATGGATACACAAAACAAAATTTGTCCCCTGCATTTAATCCATCCTAATTACAGTTAGACACAATCCAACCAATAGGAGCAGTGGGCAGTCTGGTGACCAACTCCAGCTGTAGAGACGCTGCCTTGGTCAAGGGCAGATAAAGGAGCAGACCCTAATGAGAAAGTGGGCATAGTGTAATTTTTGTCTGTTGGATCACCAGTTCCAGGTTCACGATGAAGTGGCATAGAAAAGGATTTTCTTAAAATAAAGTTGTGAAATTTCAGCTGCAGTTTGCCAGGAGACACATGGGAAACTTGAGCATTGATTTGACCTGTTTTCTTGTATGAAAGTCCTTCTCTGTGCCACTCCACGATGAAGCTGTATGAATGGTTATGCAATAGACAAAACTTGCACTCTACCCAATCTCTCCAATCACATCCACAGAAGCCTATAAATCCTTCAAAGTTGTCATGGATGTCTTGGTGGCTGCATCAAAGGGTGCTAATAATTATGTCACACATACATTTTATGTTTGATTTTTTTATTTCACTGAAAGCATTTCGTTGTTGTTCTCCATTAACTTTGGAAATATTATTAAACGAGGTAATAGTACCCATGGGCATGGCTACGGTAATCTGACATTTGACTGCAATGACCTTGACCTTCACCTAAATGACTGACCCCGGGCTGACCTTGCCAGGGCAATTTTGGAATCCACCTATGTGTGTCACATTTGGTCAAAATTGGGTTGAATATCCAATTCCTCGTCCTTTGTCAAAATGAAATTTTTAAGAGCAATTTTGTAGCCAAACTTCATTGACATACCAAGTTTGAAAGAAATCAGAAAAATGACCTACGAGGAGTAGACCAGCAAACAGTCAGACAGACATGACCTTGACCCAGTGACTGACCTTTGGCAAATTTGTCCTTGCGCTGTAATTCCGGAGCCCATCCCCATATGTGTGTCAAGTTCAATGCAAATTGCAGTGAAAAACTCAAATTTTGACCTTTGACCCAATTACCCTGACCCCCATATGACCTTGACCCCAATGATTGACCTTTGGTAAATTTGACATCGCCCAAGCAATTCCAGAACACACCTACATATATTTGCCAAGTTTGGTGGACATTGGAGTGAAAATCATTATTTTGATCTTTCACCCCAATGACATTGACTTTTGCCAAAACAAATCCCTTAAGGGCAGTTCTGGGGTCAACCTACATGCACACATCATGTCTGGCGGAAATTGGTCCAATCACCTCAGAGGAGTAGTGAAAGAAACACACAAACATACGTTTCTCAAATTATAGTATATTTGCTGTTCCATAGGAGGTGATGGTCTAGAGGTTAAAGCAATGGGCGTGAAACCAGAAGATCATTTGTTGACATACCCATCAGACTGGAAAATCACTAAGGGGCCTTGGTCCAGTGCTATGTAAATGCAGTCTGTTTATCATATTCCGATTACACAAAATTGGTGTATTTGCTTTTATTTCTGAACCTCTGTAAAATTCAGGGGTACCAATAATTCTGACTACGACTGTATTGAGTTTAACTCTAAACTTGCTTCTGTGTGTTCTTTGATGTCTTTGTGTCTATATGTGCTTTAGGAGAGAAAGGGTCGATCGGGTGTTTGGGTCTCCCTGGTATACCTGGTCCTCCTGGCTGTGACGGTCCTGTTGGTGATCCAGGAGTGACTGGTCAGCGAGGATTTACCGGACCCAAAGGTGAATCACCACTGAGTCATGTGACAATTCCCTTTAATAGTGGGACCAAAAGTGTATTTGGAGGGAAAACCCAAAAACACTATACACACAGTCAAGCACTGTGGTTTCAGAATCATGCTGTGGGACTGTTTTGTTGCCAGTGGATGTGTTGCATTGTAGAAACTCGATCAAACAACAAAGAAGGAAGATGAGCTCAGAATTCTTCAGCACAACCTGTAACCATCAGCTAGAAGGTTGAAGCTTGGATACAATTGGATATTGATGAAATGGGTATGGGTATTGTGAAAACACACATCAAAAAATTGTTTTAGAATAAAGAAATCAAGCCAAAATGAACAGACTGGCATTTCCTTCCTAATGTCTTGACATCAACCCTTTTGACAAAACATTATACTAAAAAGAAAATTCTGTGACAGAAAGCCAATAAATACACAAAATTTTGAGAAGAAAAGTTGTCAAATATCCACTCAGGATTTGCCTCCACTTATACATCTTCATGTTGGAGTGGCACAGAGATGGATTTTCTTAAAATGAAGATGTGAAATTTCAGCTACAGTTTGCCAGAAGGCACATGGGCGATGCAAGCCGAGATTTGATCTGTTTTGTTGTATGTCGCTGCTCCACTCCACTGTGAAGTTGTGAGTGGTGATGCAACAGACAAAAGTTGCACTATGCACAATTTCTCCAATCACAGAAGCCGATAACTCCTACAGAGTTGTCATGGGTGTCTTGGCAGCTTCCCTCACTTGTCTCCTTCTGGCACAGTAACTCAGCTTTTGAGAACTGCTTCCTCCAGACAGATTTACCATACAGTACCATACTGTTTGTATTTCTTAAAGATTGATGTCAGTGAACTCCAAGACATATTCAGTGACTTGGAAATGTTCATGTATCCATCCCCTGGCTTGTCTTAAGAAAACTGGCTGTCAAACTGATGCTTTACTGTAAATTCATCAAAAGGTGCCAATAACTGTGCCCAGCATACATTTTATGTCAGTATTTTTTGTTTCACTCTTTGAAAGCATTTTATTTTGTTGCTGTTGCCAAATAACATTGGACATTTAAAAAAATATTTTGATTAAACAAAACCGGTTTGTTTAAATCTCATGACCTTGTTTTTTTAACTTCTCTTATTATTATTATTATGAGCAGTAGTAGTAGTAGTAGTAGTAGTAGTATATGTTTTGAGGTAATTTTAAACTATATTGCAATTTGAAAACCAAAGTCTTTTTTAAATGTATTTTTAATGACCTCTCATGGCCCACCAAGGGGCCACGGCCCATCTGCAGTACCTTTGCAGCCCATGCTTTGGGAATCACTGGGCTAAAGGATATGAAACCAAATAATGGGTGTGCTGTTTGTATGTTTTTGACCTCGCAGATTTTGGTTCATTTTCAGAAAACATAATGAATTTATGAAATTACACATTTCTGAGTTTTTTTTGTTTTGTGACAAATATGTGTTCCACTCATTCTGCTCCAGTAAAAGAACAGTTGTAGATAACACTGAAATCACAAGGTTGCTATTACATAAATGTACTTTACAACTATATTCAAACTTTTAGTTTTTTTTTGATAGTATGTGTATTTTAGCCTAAGAATGAATTATGGCTGAGCCTTACTTTCCTCCCTTCTATATCACCCCCTTGGTCACTGTTTGACTATTCTACCCTTCAGGTATCCCAGGAAGGCCTGGTGAGCCAGGTGGGCCAGGCCACATGAGAAGACAGAACTCAGGTTTCCTGCTGGTTATTCACAGCCAGTCGGTTCTGGTACCAACATGCCTGGAGGGAAGCAGCCAGCTTTGGACTGGCTACAGTTTGGTTTACCTGAAAGGGCAAGAGAAGGCTCACACACAAGACCTGGGTAAGAAGGGTCCACAATAACTACACTGTAAGGAATTGACTGTTGGAATTTACAGTAAATACATGGCAAAAATGTTGACAAAGTATTGTAATTAAATTATCAACCTGTTGCTAACATAGGGTTCTGTCCCTACCTGTTTTAAATCAGCTGTGATCAAACCTATTCTTAAGAAACCAAACCTTGATCCGGGTTCTTTGACAAAATTTTGCTCAAAAATTCTTGAGAAAGTGGTTTCACAGCAGCTTGTAGCGTATCTTACTGATAACAATCTTTATGAGCCACTGCAGTCGGCATTTAGAACTAATCACTCCACAGAGACTGCACTTACTAAAGTGGTCAATGATCTTCTGCTGGCGATGGATTCGGACACCACCACAGTGCTGCTGCTGCTGGACCTCAGTGCAGCGTTTGACACGGTTGATCATTGTATACTGTTGAATAGGCTCAAAATTTATTTTGGTATTTTGGGCCAGGTTCTCTCTTGGTTATCTTCATACTTATCTAGTTGTTCTCATTGCGTCTTGTACAATAATGTTACCTCGAGACCCGCTCCGGTAAAATATGGGGCTCCGCAGGGTTCCGTTTTAGCCCCCCTCCTATTTTCTCTCTATATAGCACCCCTTGGACAGATTCTGCGAAGTCATGGAAT
>OMMV01189624.1:0-12702 GCA_900302635.1 Chatrabus melanurus
AAGGTTGTTCATACAGGTAGGTTTTTGGTGTCAACTGTGTTGTACTGGTGTGTGGGTTTAATAATAATAATGTAATATAATAATATAATTATTAATAATACAATAATAAGCTCTTATTGAATTCATAATTAATGATATTATATCAATAGGTTTACTTCACAGTGATTTGGACCCCCAGCTCTTATAAATCTAGTGTTAGTAAGCAGGCCATAATACATCCAGGGTCCTCATCAGGCAGAAGATGTCCTGACCAACAAAGCCTTGTCTATATTAATAATGAACACAATAAAATGCTAACAACAGCATTTTAAAACACTAGCAATTGTAGTGTCCATGCATCACATCTTGCCTGAAATAAATATAAAAGTAACATGATCTTTTATAACTTAACATATAAAGCTATACTTATTTGTTACAAAAAATTAGCTGAAAAACTTAGCATTAGACAAGGACTAAATATGTTCATACCTAATGTTAAATATGTTTAACATATTTACAGTTTGGCATTATAAGTGAAATAGACGTGGCATTTTAACCACAGAATAACCAAATATGACATATGTAATAATACTTCAGCGCACTGTCAGTGAAATAAAGATGTCAGGTGAGGTCTTAAAATGGTAGCTGACAAGGCAACTTTCTTTCTTTCTTCAACTTAACCACCACAAAATCAATGTTATTTCACATAATATAAGATATAATTATACATTCATCATCAAGAACAAGCCAAGACTTTTCAGATGATATCTTATTTGCGAAAAGCTTGCAGAATTGACGATTTGGTGAAGGTATTTACAAGGGGATGCGAGTTATCTTGGTTATGGGTTGGAGTGGTTCAGAGTTATCCATGCACGACCTGTACTGGTTACGAGTTTTCCTTTTACCGTTGTGATGGGCTGCTACTTTGGCCAGGACTCTCTTTTAAAAGAGATTTTTACTCTCAATAGGACTTTCTGTTTAAATAAAGGTAAAATAAATAAAATATGAACACTGATATATATGAATTTAGACTCGCTGAATTTACAAAAAAAATCTAACAAACAAGAACCTCTGAATCTTTTCTGTTAATTAATTGTTGCAATGAACAACTGCCAAGTCTGGTGATGCATATTAAAAGTAATCAGTGAACTATTGCTGGTTTGTTGGGTAGTAAAGCTGTCCATACAAAGAAGGCTGAAGGACACAGACTGCCCTTTGAGGATTTAGATGAGATTTCAAGTGGCCTAAACTAATCATCAACACCTGTGACTAGAGACAAGGCTAAAAACCCAGATCGGGAGGTAACTAGTCACCTAAGGACTGATTTACTGTACTGAGTACTGATTCATTTTGTGCTTATACCTGTAAAGACCCTTCCATCTGGCAGAACACAAAACCATCAACACTGTAATTAAAATGCAATTACCACCGCTCTCCTCTTCCAGTTCCACAGTAATCCCTAAGAAGTCTTTCCATCTGTGCCATACATACACATCGTCAAACACAAAAGCACATTATAGTCATGAACAGATACACACCGAAATAAATATACACTCACAAACACATTTCTTTCTCCTCAAACCTTAGCGTACTTTCAGATTGCTGCCCCACAACAAAACAATACAGCCTCCAAATCTGCCTCTCAATTCCTCGTCGCAGGACATCCTGCACAAATTATCTTCTCATGGTTTTGCACAGTATCCTCTTTCTTATCGTGGCTCTTTCAACCCAACCTATGTTACTCAAAAGCCCTGAAATGAGAGTGAAAAAAGTAAAATATTTTCATTAGGAACATAAGATTGTGAAATTTCTTGTCCAGCTATAGTTTGGTCAGAAATCCCTATTAAATTAAATTAATTATTAAATCTCTATTCACACCATTTAAGCAGGAATTTAAACAGTATTACAGGTTTACCATTGAAGAAACACATGACTCTGAACCATAATTTGTAGTCCTGGATGTTGTTTCCTGTTTGTACATTTTTATGAATTGTTTTGGCTATTTTTCTTTAAAAACTAAATTTTTTTCCACAGAGAACCTGATTTCAATGGTCACAATGTCATGATACTTAAAATACGACATGATTCAATACAGGGTCCACGATACGATTCAAAATGTATCATTACACCTCTTATATAGCCATCTTGGTTTAAAAAAACAATTTTAGGGTATTTCTGTGTGTAATTAAAAACCTTATTTAACCTGTTCAAATGGACCATATCACCAATGATTTGACCTACTTTTCATGTGAATGTACACTAACAAAGAAAATAAATTACCTGCTATGCAGACACAAAAGTAGTGACAACTCATTTTGTTTTTAACCATTTTTAAATACTACTTTCATCATTTTTCATCTGACATTGTTCCAATGATATCATTCATTCATTCATTCATTTTCTGAACCCTCTTATTCCAGTTAAGGGTCACAGGGGGATGGAGCCTATTCCAGTGGTCATTGGGCGAAAGGCGGTGTACACCCTAGAGAGGGCCGACACTTAAGGCGCAATCTCACTATAATGTTTACTCCGGCATTTGGTGAATGCAGGGAAAGGTCGAGAAAAGTGGCCAAACATCAGCAAAAATCACATTACCGGAGTTTGGTAGCGAACCTCAAACGCAGCACAACATGGTGCTAGTGGAGGCGGCCTTTAGCCAGCACTCCATTAGAACAAACGGGACTTTTGCCAACGTGGCAACGTGTGGGAGAGGGATTCAACACACCACTGTCCAGTGATCATGAGCAGGCAGGGCGAAGCAGCACCCAAATTTTAGCCAGCGTAGAAGATCGCACCAGTAACTTAGGCTAGCGGAGGCTAGCGGATGCTAACGGAAGCTAGCAGATGCTAACGGAGGCTCATGGAGGGAACTTGGTCTCCCTCCAACGTAGCCAGAGGTATGTCAGTAAACGGCAAGAAGTTTTAAACATGTTGAAAAATTTTGGACGCGGTCGATATTCATTGGTGGAGGACAGCAGAGGACAGCGGAGCCCCACGAAGGATAGCGGACACAGACGTTTGCAAATACGTTTGTCTACGTTGGCCCAAACATCAAGGTGAGATTGCGCCTTTATAGACATACAAACACATTCATACTCTTACTCACACCTACAGCCAATTTCAGAGTTTTTCAATTCACCGAACCTGCATGTTTTTGGAAGTGTGGAAGAAGCCGAAGCATTCGGAGGGAACCCACGCGGAGAACATGAAAACTCCACACAGAAAGGACCAGGTTTGATCCAAACCCCGGACCTTCTCACTGTGAGGCAACAGTGCTAAACACTAAGGCACCGCGCTGCACCACTGATATCATAATTTTGTGAACTTGCAATGGATTTTATGTGAAACATTATGTTTAAACTGCCGAGTTAGGTAACAAACAAAACATGTTGGTTTGTGGACTTCAACGTGGATATCAGATTGGAACTAACATTGAAAACTTTCAGATGATACCACAGCTTAGAGACACATTTTTATAGTGCAACGTCATGTATTTTTCTGCCATAATCTAAAATGTGACTAAAAAAGAATAAAAGACGGGAAAGTGCTTTACAGAGCGAGACTAATCACTCAGAAATCAAGGACCAAAGACATGAAAGAGGGTGTGTTTCTGTATACTGTACGTGTGTCAGGGTGTGTATGTGTGCACATGTGATTTTGTGTGTGTTGAGGGATGGGTATTGAGCTGTCCCTCCAGATATAAAACCTTAATTACTTCTGACTAAATCTGTAATTAAAATATATCACAGCTGCAGCCTTCTTACCTGTGTGTGTGTGTGTGTGTGTGTGTGTGTGTGAGTGTGTGTGTGTGTGTGAGTGTGTGTGTGTGTGTGTGTGTGCAATGGGACCTCACTGACTGTCACAGATAAATCACCTCCGCACGTGTCTTGCCAGCATGGGGACATGGGGAGATGTTGGGGGGAGGGAGATTAGAGACGGTTACAAAGAGAGATGTGGTAAAAGAATTTAAAGAGGAAAATGCTGAGAGAGAGACAGATAACAGATTTTATGTTATTTTATTCAGATTCCAATGAGGAAAAAAGAAGAAGTATTCCCTTTTTTTGTAGTGTGGAATATATGGATAAGACTGTGCATCCCTGTTCATTCCAGGGACGGGCCATATTGTATCGTGATAGATATACAGGTATAAATTTTCACCACGACAATTTATCATCTTGCGATGTTAACGATATAGTTGACGTTTACATATGTGGCGCAGGTGGATAGCTCTTGCAGAACAAAAACAAACGTGACGGAAGGCGGTTTAGGCGAGGAAGAAAAGTTAAGCCAAGTATACAACACACGATGATACAAAGGGTATGTTGCAGAACCGCACTATAACAGCGTTATGGCGTACACTCCTATAACTGCTCCATGCAGTGAAGGAGGAGGAGGAGGAGGAGGAGGAGGGCAGGAGCAGGTTGGTGCTGTCTAGGCTCAACACAGATTTAGAGATTAAGAGAGAAAAAATATATATTATGAGGCCAAGATTGACAGCGGCCCAAATGCTACTGTGTGCGCACAAGACACGATTTATTTGCACAAACTGATTAATTAGTTCCCACATCCGATGAGTTAGTGCGCTGTGTTGAGTGTGCTAAATTGAGAGTGAATCTGACACGTTATTATTGCGTTTACTAGCAGTAACTCATGCAAAGCACGGGAAGAAATCTTCAGCAAGTCCAAGAAATCCGAATCTGAATTAATCCAAAGAGAACCGAATTAAGTGCAATGGAGCTGTTCCACTCACGGAAGCTTGGCAACGCTGTGATAGGCAAGAGAAGGAAAAAACATGATAGGAAAGTGGCACAGTCACAGATCAGTTATAAGTACTCAGAACTTGAGGAAAATGTTTTGGATGAAGAAAACTTCCCTCTTCTCTGGTAAATCCTACAAATCACTTGCGGGATCTTGATAGAACTTTATGGTGCCACGATTGGTCATAATAATGTTTGCGTTGCATCTCCATAGAGAGTGATTCTGTAATGAAATGAAATTAGGTCTGTCCCATCATAAGACCTTTGTGATGAAAAGTTGCTCAAAGCTTGAGTTTTCGCCACAGGGCGTGGCTGTAGCGGGGCAGCGAACTTTGATGTTTCATCATGAAAGAGGAAGTTGTTATGACTTAGCAGTACACTCTCGAATCTGCCCAAAACTTCACATGTATGATGACAGTCCCAGCCTAAAGACATGTAAATGCCAAAATTCAGTTTTAGTCACAGCGCCACCTGCTGGAGACAGGGAATGCCATGTTCTAGGCTTTGATGTACTTCTCCAAGCAGATTAATCACATCCTCCTCAAATTTGGTCAGAACCGCCTTAACACGTTGATGATGCATTATTGTGAATATCGTGAGTTTTCACCAAAGGGCGTGGTCATGGCGGCGCGGGGAACTTTGATCCTTCTCCATGACACTGGAAGTTGTCATAACTCAATCATACTTTGTCCAATCAGCTCCAAACTTCATGTCTGATGAGAGTCGAAGACAGAGCACATCTATATGTCAATATGCTCATGGGTGTGGCAAAATAGCTCAACAGCACCCCCTAGAACTTTTCAACGAAGCAGCCCTTGCCGTACGTTTCACCTAGATTTATGAAATTTGATACACGTGTATCATATCAACATCTACAAAAAAGCCTCTTGGTGCCATACCCTAATCCCAACAGGAACTCAGCCATTTTGAAATTAGCGGCCATTTCATGGCCATTTCCAGGTGTTGTATTTGAACAAACTCCTCCTCAGGATTTTATGTGATAGACTTTATAGTTGGTTGGCATCATTTAAAGACCTTTGCGATGAAAAGTTACCCAAAGTTTTAGCTTCCGTCAAATGGTTTGGCCGTGGCGGCGTGGCAAATTTTGAAATTTTGATGTTTCACCATGACACATCAAGCTGCTATAATTCAACTGTACATGGTCGAATCTGACCCAAACTTCAGACGTTTGATAAGATTCCATGCCTGAACATATCTATATGGCAATAAGCACATGCATGTGGCAAAACAGCTCCATACCGCCCTGTACAAATATTCAACGAAGCAGCCCTCGCAGTATATTCTACCTAGATTTCCAAAATTTGGTACACGTGTTTCATATTAACATCTACAAAAAAAGCCTCTTGATGACATACTATAAACCCAACAGGAAGTCGGACATTTTGCATTTAGCGGCCATTTTCTTGCGATCTCCACACATTGTACTTTAACAAACTCCTCTTCGGGAACTAATCAGATCGTCTTCAAATTCTGCCAGGCAGCATGTGGCGCCGAGGCTGTGGTCGCCACAGGCCCCAACTGGTGTGGGGCTCGAGGGCCCAATCATTGCTGCTTGCAGCTTTAATTTAAACTGAATTGCGCATGAATTAATCAAACCAAATCAAACCGTGTGAAGGCAATATATGTTGTGCGTACACACAGCATGTGGAGCACTCCATTTCTTCCCCTATATTTTCCTCTCCATGGCTCCTCCAGTGCCCCTTGGCTGTGCTGTGGACACCTTGCTGTGCACACTTTGGAAGTCAGGTCCTTCAAAGGCGCACAGCTTTTTTCTGTCTTTCGGCTGCTCCTGTTGATGATTTTCAACAACAGAATCATCCATGTGAAGTGAAGCCAAGCCTGATCAGTTTCTTGATCTGTTGACATTCAATTTTTGGTGCAGCAGCAAACACAACCTCCCAAATGCTGTTCAAAGAGGTGTATTGTTTTCCCTCACTGTAAATCTCATGTTTAAAAAGGGCCCACAAGTCCTCAATAAGGTTTAAGTCAGGTAAGGAAGGGGGCCATGTCATTTTTCTATCATCTTTGAGGCCTTTGCTAGCTAGCCAAGCAGTGGAGTACTTGGATGCATGTGATGGAGCATTTTCCTGCATAAAAATCATGGCCTTCTTGAATGGCCTTTTCCCCGTACCACTGCTTGAAGAAATTTTCTTCTAAAAACTGGCTGTTGGTTTGGGAGTTGATTTTAAGTCCATGTACAGCAGGTACCTCAGTGGATAAAAAGCTGGCCTGCGAATCCCACTCATGCTACCTGTCTGTGTCCTTGGACAAGACACTTAATCTGCATCATTTCAGTCCGTCCAGCTAAAAAAAAAAATGGGTACCAGCTGGGGAAGCAAATGTGAGGCATCAATGTAAAGTGCTTTGAGCATCTGCTAGATGGAAAAGCGCTATAGAAATGCAGTTCTTCTTCTTCATCTTCAACCCGAAAAGGTCCAACGAGCTCATCCTTAATAATAGCAGCCATACCAATACCCTCCACCTTGCTGGTGTCTGACTCGAAGTGGTGCTGTGTGTCCATTAGTGATTCTGCCACGGTCCCATCCATCTGGTCCATCAAGAGTGGCTCTCATTTCATCTGTCCACAAAACCTTTGAAAAATCTGTCTACAGATATTTCTTGGCCCAATATTGACATTTCAACTTGTGAGTCTTGACTGGTGGTGATCATGTTTCAGCTTCCTTACCTTGGCCAAGTCTCTGAGCACTGAACACCTTGTACTTCTGGACGCTCCATGTAGGTTGCAGTTCTGGAATATGGTGGCACGGGAGGATAATGGTTTCCTGGTCGTGTCATGTTTAATTCTTCTCAAGTCTTTTGCAGTTAATTTCTGTCTTTTCTTCTCCATATGTTTCCTGCAACCCAGTTCACTATTTGCAACAAAACGTTTGATTGTTCAGTGATCACACCTCAATAGCTTAGCCATTTCAAGAGTGTTGCATCCCTCTGAAAGGCATTTTACAATTTTTGACTTTTTATTGTCTGTTAAATTTCTTTTTTTGGCCCATTTTGCCTGAGGTAAAGACGCTGCCTAATAATTATGCACACCTTGATATAGGGTGTTAATCACATTAGGCCACACCCTCTCTCATTCGATAAATACATATGACCTGAGAATGTTTAACGCCAATAAGCATTCAGGTTTATATAGCTTGGAGTTGGAAAATATGCATAGAAATGGTGATAAGGTCAGAAACTTCACTTGCATAATAATTGTGCACGCAGTGTATCTTGTGCAGCCAGATGAAACATAGGCATGCCATAGCTGCTGTGGTCCTCAACACTGAGGCACCTACATGCTGGATTATGCACAGAGAAATAGGCCACATGTCCAAAATGTCTCCACCTCACACAAATTCTTTATGGAAGTCCAGTGGACTTTGGCCACAGGTGAGTGTGATGAATGGAACTATTTTTATATTGTTATTTATGTAATTACTGCCAAAATACCATAAACTATCATGACATAATTGTTAGTCTGCATTACCCATCCCTAATTCGTGTGTTTTTATGTCATGACACTAAAATATATGTTGTGATGTTCTACATTTTCTGGAAATTTAATTTAGAGAATATTTAGATAAACTCATATTGCATGCTTTTTTCAGTGATTTAATACTTGTCAAATCAATGTACTTTATTAAAAATGATGCAAAAATTCTATAAATCCAATACTGTTATAAAGCAGTCCTGTTCAGTGGTTTGTAAAATTGCCCCCCACCACAGATATTAAAAGAGACAGATACCTCAATATAAACAGTATTTCAGTATCACTGACAGTTGATACATTTCTATTGTCTCCTGGTGTACAACTTCATATTGCCTTTCTCTGGCTTCCATACCAAAAGAGCCACAGGAGTAAGTCAATTTCATGAGAACATCAGAAGTAAACCATGATACTGCTAGACAACAAACCTCCTCAGTCTTAAATGTAACATCCGCTCCCCAAACCTCACTGAAGATGCCAAATAAAATGTTTTCAATACTGCAGAATGTTGTTTCCTCATATGCAGTCATGGATAACAGGTTTCAGTGCTGTTGCCTGTGGATGTGATGGCATGAACGGAAGCACAGGAGGAAGAGGAGAGATAACAAATAGCGGGAAGCTGAAGCCACTGGGGTTAAACACAACTGTTGCAGAAGGGGGACATTATTGGAAAAGGCCTTGCCACTGTAGGCCCCCCTGTTAAAAGAGATTTTCCCTCTATCAGGCTACAGTAGCAATGATTTCCCTCTGCTACCTGAGTCACAATCAGGTGTACACACATGCAGACGGATCTGCAATAATCCATAGGAATTAAGTCGGTGTCAACACACAGAGAGCTCAGTTATTCAGGGTGTAGCAGGTGACGTACTGTGCCTAAATGGTCACAGTTGGTCATGCTGATGCAGTAAAATGAGTTAGAATAATTGTAACAGCTGCTCATCTCAAGAAAGCCTATTAAACGACATTCTAGTAAGCATTGTTTAGAATGATCAAGCCTACTTTATCTTTACATCCCCAATCACAAATCAGGAGGAGCCATTTGTTTCCTAAGTTCCTTCTGCATGTAGCTCTGGGGCCACGCTCCCCTCTGTTACTGGAAAATGAGATGGCTTTACACTGGGCCGTATAACCTTTACAAGCTTCCTTCACAGACAACACAATATGTGCAATCAAATCTGGCTCGCTCAAATAAAAGGCACTTTGGAATTGAAAGAATGCCACATTCATACACAAGCCAGATGTGTTCGTGACAGAGAGACTAGAGACTGAATTTCATGAATTGGATGAATTAAAAAAAAGAAAAAAAAAGTGCTTGCTTTGTTTGCTTTGGTTTCATATCCAATGCTCACAAAGCTTTTATCTGAGCAACCCGTGCAGGGAGGAGGAAAAGAGGCTTTGATTTTGGGAGGGGGCAGACATATTGATTTTCCTGACATTGGGCTCTCCTTGGTATTGGAGGTGCTCTTTCCTCTCATCTCTAATTATAAATGTGCAGTGTAAACATGGTTTTAAATCTTATCATGAAAGATAAAATAAAGGTAAGAAACCCTCTACGCCTATAATAGGAAAGCACCTCTAGCTAGCTAGCAACTTCTTATCTGGGTCCATGGAGAGCGCTGCAGAACGTATTAGAATGTCAACCGAACAACAGTGCTTAAGCTATTTTCCCCTTAAACAAAGACTTTTTCTCCCTAGATCTGTATCCCGAACAGGTTAATAGCAGCTAGCAGGGCTCTTTAGTAGAGGAAAAGAAAAATGAGAAGTGAGGCCTGATAATATCCATTCATTTTCCACTGCTTACCCAGGATCAGGTCATGGTTGCAGCAAGGTCAGTAATGTTGCTCAGATATCCTTCTGTCTGGCTGCATGTCCTGAGGTATACCAAAGCAATCATAGGCCAGTGTGGATATGCAATCCCTCCAATCTGTTCTGAGTGTAACGTGGTTTGTTCTCCAGGTAGGACTTACCTGGAAAACCTTCAAAGGGTATGGTTTAGGGGGCATACTCTGAATGGACAGCCAGCCAGAAACTGACATTTTATTACATAATGTCACATGGCCGCCAAAGGTAGTCAAGCGTGATTTTGATACTGTAGGATAGTGATCATTGTTCTGGACTCTTAGGTTTGGTGGGTTCAGTTTTCACAAGGGATCTGGACATGAAAAGCGGTTTGAAACAAAAATGTATCTGCTGATAATACATCATTAATATGCATAAATCCCAAGCTTTGACACAAAAGCAGATTACCAACACTATTCATAAACTCCAACCTTACCACAGAGAAGGAAAGCTCACTCCAACTGTGTCAGATAGAGCACAAGACAGGGCACACGACACCTAAAGACAGACAAAGTAGTGCAGGTGACACATCTTGGCATGTCAATTCAGTCAGGAATATGCATATGAGGTGCTCTCAAATGCTAGTGGACACAGTTGCATCAAACATTTATGGCTCCTGAGCAGTGGTAAAGACGCAGTCACACCTAGGCATTTGGCCAATGTAGATGAACATATTTGCATCCGTTGGTGATTGCTAGCCTCTGGTAGCCTCTGCTGGCCTTCGCCAGTGTTCACTGATGAACGCCGACTGTGTCCAAAATTTTCAACAGGTTGAAAATATTTCACCGTTTGCCAACGTACCTGTGGCTTCGTTGGAGACCAGTAGAGAAAGTTAATCTCCGCTACGAGCAAGGTAGCCTTCGTTAGCATCCGGTAGCATCTGATAGCCGAAGTTACTAGTGCGATCGTCGTTGCTGGGTGCTGCTTCGCCCTGCCTGCTCAGAATCACTGGACAGTGGTGCGTTGAACCCCTCTCCTGCACATTGCCACGTTGGCAAAAGGTCCCGCTTGTTCTAATAGAGCGCTGGCTAACGCCTGCCTCCGCAGGCCTCCACTAGCATCACGGTGTGGAATGCTGTGCTGTGTTTGAGGTTCGCTACCAAACTCCGGGAATGTGATTTTTGCTGACGTTTGGCCACCTTTCTCTCCCTTTCACCGCGTTCACCAACCGCTGAGGTAAACGTCACAGTGTGACTGGGCCTTAAGTGAGCAGCCTTCAAACAGCGGATGTTACAGATTTTAAAGGATGCAATATTCACATAGGTGTTAACCCAACTGACATGGAAACGTCCAGTATTATGTCTCTTTCGCCATTGATTGTCATTCGCCTGTCTGTGCAGATCAGTCTCCTCACCAGAAAACCTCTCCATGCCTTTCACCTGTGTCCTTTCAATGGCACAGCAGTCTGCACCTTGCGCTATGGTTTAAAGGGAATGATAGATGACATGCTGAATGGTTGATATTATTATTAGACGACAACATGCCCATGAACAGTGGACCGGGTAAACCCAACCGCTTTGTGCTTAGCACCCACCTTTGAGCTCAGTTTACACATCTTCATGATAACAACAAGGACTTGGACATGCACCAAATGGATTTGCAATCTGCATTTTTTGACCATGCACCAAAGATCCTCAAGAATGGGTCCAATGTCATTCCAATGGGAACCAATTATTCTCCAGAGAGACCTGATACCAAAGACATCCAGTCATCACCTTAGGTCACTCATTAGCATACAATTCGCACTACTAAACAGTAAGGTAGGAAGCACCAGGAGCATAAATACCTTCGTTCGCCGGCAAACATATTGACATTGCCAAACACTGTCCAATGACCTCATGACTCCATAAGTTCTTCCCAGATATCTCACAACCTCATAGTCCATGTCCCAGATATATGAAAGGCACTGCTGAGATAAGTAAACTGCTCTGCAAATTCAACATCTTACATGATGTACAGACACACTGCTGATGGCTGAGTTTAGGAAGTCAATCAAACCCTAGCGCTTAATAGGACCATCACAAATCCAGAGACTCCTCACTCAGCTTCTCAAATGCTGTAATCAGAGCATCCTTTGTTTTCACTAATGCCGCTTTTCCACCAGACAGTCGGCTCTACTCGACTCGACTTGGCTCGTCTTGGCTCGGCTCGACTCGTCTCGACTTCGTTTTCCATTACAACTGCATTTTTTCAATGTGGGCGGGTTCATCATAGCACGCATGCGCGAAACTGCCGTGACGTATTTACCCACGCGACTCACTGAGGCGATGGTGTACTTGTTGCTCTGTCTGTGGAAGTGTCTCGAGACAAAACACGCTTGAAAAGAACAGGAGAGTTTGGGAAGCGATACAAGAGTGACGCCGAAGACGGAGGATACATGCCGCCAAGAGACAACCTGTATGTGAGGTAAGCAACGGTCGCAAACGCTAGCTTGCTAGCTCGCTCCTACATACTAAATTCCAATGTAGGCTACAATAGACAATGTACAATGTTTACCAACATTCAGTCTGTAAAGTTGTAATTCCGTTGCGAGCACACAACTGGTTGCAGAAAGCCAGAGAACATAAACAGAACCAATGTACACAGGCTAGAAGAGGTATTAGCCTAGGACTAGCATTG
>OMMV01189632.1:0-12409 GCA_900302635.1 Chatrabus melanurus
ATTTGATGAATATTCGCTAAGCGGCCATATGTCTGTCGTCCTCAAGTCGTTAATTAGTGGCTAACGACCGGCAACCGCATTTCGACTGTGATCCGACCTTGTAGCAAATGAAGTGAACCGGGACACTGAAAGAGACCGGGGGTGACTTGGTAGCGGTCTATTGAAGACTCCTTGGTGAATAAAAAGACTAGTTAGAGAAAAGTTAGAGACAAGTTAGCGAAAATAAGCAGTCATTCATTCGCCACTAAGGTTTGAACATTTTCAAAATCCGCAGGCGAATGAAATTGTGGAGAGCAACTAATTAGCGAATGGGGATACTGATTCCGACTGCTTAGAGAATAATTTCAGACTGCATTGAGACCAAGAGCTGAATTAGACAAATGGCCATTCATCTCAGTTGCCAATCGGTCGCAAGCCCAGTGAGATACCGGCTTTAAGCTTCTCTTACACCTGGCAGAGTAAAGAACGGCTCTGCAACTCGGCGCTCCTCAGCTGATTTCCCTAAGCAGCTCTTGCCTGGCCGTGTTCTGCGCCAAGTGCTCGTGAGCAGGCACACCATTCAAATGTCAGTAAAAGTCTTTTCTTTTCCATGAGTCTGGTGGACTCCCAGCCACCACAGTCCCACCTGCACTCAGCTGAGCATGGCAACATCATGTAACTGCGGGTGAACTTAGTGTACACTCCATCAACTCTTGATATCTCAGGGTGCTCGGTGTGTAAATTGGACATCAAGGTGCATCAAGCCTGCACCGTGACGCAGCTGAGGCGGCTGAGGGTTTGCCGCACTCCTAAAAATATTTAACGTGTTCAAAACCAGCACTTGTTTAACCGACCTTTCTAAAAGTGTGCTGATCTATGCCAAGCAGCATGCTGACCTACCCCCAAGACACACACGGGCCGGGCCGAAGCACTGCTTAGGGAAAACTTGGTGCCGAAATTGGCCAGGTGTAAGAAGTGCTTTCGAGATCTGAGTTGTTTGTTTTTTTTACTTTTAACAGAATTACATAATTTATTTCAGTTAATCTCAATAATAATTGGTGGATTGATCATTAATAACTTTACTTGTATAGCACGTTCAGGTTATACAATTCAAAGTGTGTTACATCAACAATTACAAATAAAATGCCATAAGTTAAAAAGTTAAAATGAATTCATAGTTAACAAGACAAAAAAACCATTAATTTGTTTTTCAGATGTGACTTCTGAATCAATTTTTGTATTTGATTTTACATAATTTTTCAACAATTTGAAACATTTTTTAACGTCACATGCCATCATAGTTTTAACTTTTTTTTTATAAGATTTTTTTCAGCCAGTCATCAAAAACATTGTGGAATGATCAATAATATTAAGAGATAGAACCCATTTAATTATGGTGTGTTTTTTAATTGATTTATTTATGTATTCATGTATTGCTTTCTTTTACAAGATGTGGAATTTTTCAACATTCCACTCAAGTTCCCAAAAGATTATTGGCTAATCTCCACAAAACTTGGTGGAATGATCAACCTTATCATGCAAAAGAAACCATTAAAACTTTTGCCATTGATCAGGATCCAGATGCAATCCTGAGATTTGGCATTTTTGACATTTCAATCAAATTCTCAAAAACTAAAACACTGAGCTTTATGAAATCTGTCAGTTCTACATAAATATGGATGATATAGTTCAACAAAAACATGCATAAAGTGTGTTATGAAGGAGTTGGGCCACCAGAACAGCCAGTTCTTTGGCAATGATTTTACAAGCCTCTGGAACTCTGGAGGGTTGGAACTCCATTCTTCCAAAGGATATTCCATCCATTTGGTGTTTTGATGATAGTGGTGAAGAGCGCAAACATGTCGGTCCAAAATCTCCTGAGGTGATCGATCGGGTTGAGATCTGATGACTGTGAAGGCCATAGCATATGGTTCACGTTATTCATACTCATAAAACCATTCAGTGACTTCTCGTGCTGTATGGATGGAGGGTATTCAGGTTTTTACTTAAATTTGTCACCTGTCTGTATCTCATGTCAGACAATCAGCTATTGAATTCTAGTGCATATACGCATTGCAATTCAGATCTGTAAAATGTGCAGTCGGATGGGGGTTATGTTAATGATGCTGCTGTATGTATGAAATACGGTGACAAATTAGGGCTTCATGATTCAGGATAAAATGAGAATCCTGATTTTCTTATTTGATCACAATTCTCTCTCACGAATTTTTCTCAACAAACATTTATTGCACTCATTTTAAAACAGTTCTTCAAAAGTCGACAGAGGACTCTGGTATTATTAAAATGACACGTTGTAAAAGACAACAGCATTAAAACAAATGTCTGGCACAAAAAAACAAAAACAAACCCAGATCAAATCTTACATCGGGGTCCATTAAAACATGATCGCATGATCAATGTGGGCGTGAAATATTAAGGGAAGACTGCAGCACAGCTGCTGATGAAGCTAAAATTTTGATAAGAGCTTTCGCCGGCGTCTCGCTCGCTCTCACTGGATTAACTTTCCGTTTCTGCTGCTCTGCATCACACAGTCTAACGACACATTATCATTTGGATAAGGGCACTTATTTTGTTGCAGCTGATGCTGCGAATGAAATGCATCAGTGTCATTATCATTAAGAAATAGATCGTGTAGAGGTATGAATCGTTTTCATACGATTAATCATGCAGCTCAACTACAAATGTGCAATATTGCTATTAATATATTAGCAAACTTTCAGAATTGTTAGGCTTGGTATGTAGTCTTTGAGTGCCCATCTACTTATGTTAGTTTTTTTTAATCTTATTTGTTGAAAGCCCATGTCTACAAAAGTAGGCATGTTTTATTTTAATGCTGAAGCAGAGTGTTCACATTCTGGAACAGCTTTGATCTTCTATATTTCCACATCTTTATGTGCAACAGGAAGAAAACATTGCATCATGTTGGAAACGCTGAAATAAGCCTTTGCACTGACTCGGTAACTCTTGAACCCCTTTAGCTCCGTATGAGATCTGTCCTGAGGACTATGCAGTGTCCATGGTGTGGAGACGGACGCCTTCAGGAGAACTGGCCTTCAACAGATGCCCACCTAATGCCACCGGTAAGGACGCGAGTCACACATGACGCTCGGCTTGTGATGTCACCGCTTAAGAATTCTGCTGCTCAAACTTGTTCTGAGTTGCAAAGAAATCAAACCTCCCGTGATGATTGTGTGTCTGGAAAAATCAAACCGGGGCGCTCGCTCAGTGTTTGAAGCAGCAGAATGATGAATACTTGTGATTAATTATTGTTGCTTAAAAGTGATTGGCCTCGACGTAGCTTGAGGAAATGCCTGTCAGAATCACACACGTTTGACAGTGAAACTGTCATCGCCACTTAAAAAATGCCGTCCTGCCCAGTGGTGCAGTTACCCTGCAAATTTCACACAGCTGACACGCTATCAGTGTTTCAGTGCACGCTGCAAAGTTATATCTGACGTCTGAGATGCCAGAGCGCCGCTTTCTTTATGTTTTAGCTTTTATTCTTTAGTGCTGTCTTATAACTTGTCAGTGGCCTTTGTGCTTCAGCTTTGTTTTCGTATTTATCATGTTTTCAGTTTGCCGACGTCTTTTTGACGACATGGAGGGGTCATCTTTTTGCTTTTATGTGCCTTTAACAGTTAAAAATTGCTGGGGTTTCAGGTTAAACATCCTCAAACTCTCACAATTCTGTGATTTGTGAATGTGGAAACTCCCCTGCTGCTCACAAAATTTTGGCCAAAAACAGCTCCTGCTAGACTTCTTTTACGTATGTCCATTCCTGCAGAGTCACTTAGGAACACCAGGGGCTGTGTGTGTGTGTTTCTCCATGTAAAACTGGAATGAATTGCGTCAGGAAGGGCATCTGGCGCAAAACTTGTGCCACATCCAAATGCGGACCTCTACTTGATCTGCTGTGGTGCTCGGGAGCAGCCGAAAGACAAGCACCAACATAACCTCCAGCATGTGTAACAGTTTGATATTTAATTTGATAACGTGTCTGCTGCACATTTAGACAGCACACGCAAACACAAAAACGCTTCGCAAAGCTCCACAACACAATGGGAGTATGAACAACACAAACAGAAGTTTGTGCCTGGAGATCTTTAACTGACTTCTACAAATCAGTGCATTGCAAATAAAATAATAAAACGTGAAAATATCGCTGGCATAAGAGTAAAATCATGAATAAAGTAAATAAATAAACTTACTCAGCTTTGCCGACCAGGCAGAGATAAAGAGGGTAGTGCTGCGATTCACTGAACAGTCCGTCAGTTAAAGTCCACCAGGCAGAAACTGCTGTTTGTGTTGTTAGTGCTTCGATGTGTTGTGAAGCTTTGCAAAGCCTTTCTGTGTTTATGGTTTGGGTACGTTGTGTGAATTTGCAGCATACAAGTTATCAAATTAAATAGTTTCATGTGCTGCAGGTTAAATTTGTTTGTGTTCTCTGTGTTTGCAAGTTTTTGTTTTTTTTTCAATTTGCAAGACATTTTTTGATGTAACTACCAGTTCCTGAATTGATGCAGATGTTTTGTTTTTTCTGGTGTTGTCTTAATTTAGAAATGTTGTGGCCCCTATTGGC
The DNA here is from genome assembly GCA_900302635.1 of Chatrabus melanurus. Taxonomy (NCBI): domain Eukaryota; kingdom Metazoa; phylum Chordata; class Actinopteri; order Batrachoidiformes; family Batrachoididae; genus Chatrabus; species Chatrabus melanurus. The sequence goes on from OMMV01189632.1 coordinate 4,580, forward strand.
CACCATACTCATACATTAGTGTTTCTCACGTTTTTAATTTTCACGAAGGGTAAAGGGCCCTGTCTTTCACCCAGCACAGAGCAGAGCACAACGCAGCACAATTGTCATTGGTAGTGCACAGCTGGCGCAACTGTTGTTATTGTGCCCACTGCCTACTTTCTTTAAATTGCAAGTCTGCTTGTACTCATGTGCACACCCACAGGTGGGTTGGACAAAAGCAGTGCCTGTGCACTGTTATCATGCAACAGCAGAAATCATTCGCACCACAAACCAGCAACCTGGTTTGAAGTCATGCAGAGTTTTTCTGCTATTTTCTAGTTTCAATATTAAGATAGCCTCACATAGGCGGGTTTACAGTGCATGTGCTCTGCCTGTTCATGCAGGGGTGCGTGATAGGGCATCATACTGCCAAAAAACTGAAAAGAAAACAAAAATTAGCAATGAAATTTACGTAAAAACTAATGGGAAAAATTCAAATCTCTGGTTTGTACCATATTTTTATGCTGGTTTTCTTCCTCCCTGGGTTGGCTGGAGGACAGCGGCAACAAAAAAATTCATTCATTATTGCGTTAGAGCGCAGCCGACAGAGGGAACCACGATTTAGTGCAAGTATTTTTGGTTTTGGTTACAGTGAACACCTTTTTATCTTAGTGTTAAAAAGCTGCAGATGTCTCCGTGTGGAACTTCTTCAGGACTTTGGTCTTCCAGTCATTCAGACATTCCATGTGAGGTCACGCTCAAAGGCCAGCTGAATCATATTGCATTGCATTTTGTGTATATTATGGAATAAATAAATCATATCAAAGTTACATTCTTGTCTCAGACAGGTTACAGGTGGGGCAATGAACATTCTCAATCATCCAGGTAGATGATTTCTTAACGTCTGTCCAAAAGAAATTTCTTATTTCATCTTCAAAATGTTTCACCACTTAAATGACTTCTTCAACTGAAGAAGACTAAACACGACATCCAGTTGCTTTTGAGTAAAGTTCAAGACGTTAGTAAGTTAGTTCTTTCGGCTTCTCCTTTTTTTTTGTTCAGGGTCACCAGATACGGATCTGCATGTTGATTTGGCACAAGTTTAACGCTGCATGCCCTTCCTGACGCAACTCCACTTTACAAGTGCGCTGACCACTTGTCCACCACGCTGCCCAAAGTTCTAGAGGTTACAGATAAGTTATAAGAAGCTTGTGTTAGCCAATTAGGCCAAATGTCGGAAATTGGCAGCCATGTGCGCACTGATCTCCAACGTCTGCTCCACATGTCGACACAAGACACAAGAAATGTCCTTCATGGATCAAATATTATTAATTTTACAAACATATTTATGACAAGTGACATTGGCACTGTAGGTGGTCTTCAGTACCAAAGCTCACTGTCTTTTTGCTTTATTAGTTGTCTGTGTAATCTTTGCCAGATGTGAAAAATTAGCAAACCAACACAATATTAAGCCGAGATGACCCTCTCCTTTGTTTCCACGTCTGAGAAGAAAGCACAGGTCCTTTCATCCCTTTTCAATATGCAGTGATGTATTTCCTGACAACACCTGGCAGCTCGCAGCTGGCGCAGTGATCGGGAGAAAAAAAATCGCCCTGGCGTTTCTGAGAACAAAAACAGACTGAAGTCTGTTTTCAGACAATAAAAAGAAGGCAGAAAACATGATCACTGAGGCGCTCAATGGAGCAGAGGATGCAATCATCTAACGGGGCGAGACTAACGCACAGCTTTTGAAGGGAATAAAGGGAGAAGGTTGAGGAGAGCAAACACAATATTCAGATGAAGCCGCTACGATACGGCTCATGTCTGTCCCCCCCCCCGAAGGCCGGTTGCAACAGTTTGATCAGAGCGGACAAAGGCACCACAGGAACCGTTGGCTGCAAGTGTTGCATGTTTGGTTGGATAAAGTTGTTCTGAATTTTCATTTCCTTCACAAACCGCAGCAATCCATTCACAGATGGCTTACCTGCGGCAAAGTTACCGAGAGCGAGATTTACTGGCGTGACATTAGCTTTTTGGCTCGACATTACTTTTATGGCTAATAACTGTTTGAGAGTGCGGAGCTATTTCCAGCTGCAAGCGTACAGTGTGAAAAATTAAAAACCTTTACTGAATAAGGGCATCATTTACACCGCAAGGTCGTATTTGAAATATTCAGACAACACTTTGTGACGGTGATACAAACTCGTTCGTGTCAAATAATCATATTTATGAAGCAAATCTAAAAGCAATACTTGTGTTTTGAAAAGAAATTTTTACCACAGTTTGTTGCTTTTTTTGACACTTAAAATAGAGCTGTGTGACTTCACTGGAGAACAAGTGGCTTTCGTGTTCGCATAATGGCTCTGCAACACCAGACAAGTGTAATGATGAACACGTGGAAGGCATATTTCATGTTTGAAGCCGGCACCGGCCACTGGAAAAGAGACCGTGACGAACAATAGTTCAGGTCAGGTCAAGTTTATTTGTAAAGCCATTAATCACAGTTTCTGTATCCGGAGGTTTTCACAAAGCCCACATTATGAAACATCACAGAAAACAACACTGCCCAACCTCCGACCTGTAATTAGATCAAGGTCGGACTCACAAAACCCTCAATGAGAAAATCAGAACATGCCTGTGAGACAAAAAAGGATGGTCTAAAGGTTTAAAGATTAATAACAATGCTTCACAACAAATCAGAGATGTGTAGAAGAGTGCTAAAGATGGCAACACTGACTCATTCAGTCATTGCGGTCCTTAACACATTTCTACACATCTCCGATTTGTTGCAAAGCATTGTTATTAATCTTTAAGGGCCCATTCACACTATGACGTGACGTGGCTGACGCTGGCCGACGTAGCAGATTCTCAAAAATCTCCGTGAAACACCGGAGAAGGCTTGCTTCAGGGGTCCAAATTTCCTGTCTTCAACAACTCAGGTCAACGTAGCTCACCAGAGGGTGACACCGCACCGGCGGAGCCCAACACCCGCAACGGTCCACCCGACCCACCATCGGAGGGTGAGCACACCGGCATCACACTATGCGGAGCACCAGCGCAGCCCGGTGGAGCTGACCTAACACCCGAGACGCCACGCGACGCGGCCCACACAAACCCAACGCAGCTCTGCGACCTCGTCACCCGCCACCTCAAGGGCGTCAAGTTCACACTCCTGTCGCAGCCTCCTGGGGGCGTCCAATAGAGATGCGTGGATCAGCTCTGACATCACCCGAACCCGCTGCTAAAAATAAATCATCCACCCGCAACCCTCCCGCAATTAATCAGAATGTTATTTTTTATTACTTGGCCCGCCCGACCCGCGGATGATCCACAGTGTCCACAAACCGCGCATCTCTACCATCCACCCTCTCTGGGCTCCAGGAACTGAATGACCTCCGACGTTGGCCAGCGGAGGCGAACGGGCCAGTAACAGAGCACTAGCGGAGGTGACGGAGTTGCAGCAGAGCCCAACTCCCGCCCGTGTTCCAGCATGAACGTTGAAGATTTTAAGCATGTTGAAAATTTTTCACGACCAACACCAGCGCCGCCCGACCGACGTCAACCCACCCCCTGTGGAGCCTAGCAGACCCCGGCTTTTCACTCTCCATCAGCAAATGCCGCAGCACATATTTGTCACCATATGACAAGCATATATGACTCATAGGTTCATAGTGTAACACAAAAAAGTAGCTATATCATGACTGTGCAGTGTCACGTGATAAGACAAAGTATAGCTAAGTAGTAAATCTGCACATAAAAATGCATGATTGTGTACAAGTGTAAATAAAAAAAAAATTCGATTTTAGTCTCAATGCACTATATTCCGCCTGTCCATAGGTACCGCCGTGGATGTTATCCTATATCTCAGGAAGTGTCCATTGTACAGTCTTAATTTTGGTGTCAATTTATTTGTAAAATGCGAGTAATTATTTGCTCTAATGCAACACTTTTGTCATATGTACCGGCTGCTCAGACCTCAGTAACTTCTGACACGAGAGAGTCTTAAATTGGGCTTAAATTACTCAGACACCCCAGTTTCTATTTGAGCCAATTAAACATTTTCCCTGAAAATAAGGAGCTGAGTGTTCGGTGGGGTTGTGTTCTGTTGGCAGCTTAGGTGCCTTTGTTGTTGAGGAAAGGTTTACTGACCTTGACTTCGCGGATTATGCTGTGATCTTTGCGGAATCAATGGATACCCTGATTGCAGCACTTGCGAAACTGAGTGAGGACTCGGAGTGTCTGAGTTTGCGATTGTCCTGGATCAAGACTCAGATCCAGGCTTTCAATGACTTCCTGGACTCAGAAGTCATCAGAAGTGTATCTGTGTGCTGTGAAAGTGTTGAATTTGTAGAGATATTCTCTTATCTCGGCAGTGACATTCATGTCTCTGGGTCCTCAGTTTTTGAGATTGAGAGACACCTGGAAAGAGTTTATGGAGTCATAAGGTCATTGGACAAAGGTGTTGGATGATGGCGCATCTTTGCAGGAGAATGAAGGTCCAAGTCTTTAGGGTCCTGGTACTACCTATCTTACTGTATGGTTGTAAGACTTGGATACTAACCAGTGACCAAAGACTAGATGTCTTTGGCACTAGGTCTCATTGGAGGATCCTTGAGTACTGCTGGAATGACTTCGTGTCAAACAAATGGTTACTGAGAGAGACTTAAGCCTAGTTTACGCTTCTGCATTGTCACGACGCCGTAGCAACGCAGAGGGTCTGCGTCCTTGCGAACCCCCTCCGCACCCTACGCCGTAGCCTGCCGCGTATCACCCAAAAATTGTAACTTCGCGTCGAGACGACGCAGACCGCAAGGGCTGTGATTGGTCCGTGACACGGCGAGCCTCTAGCCGGCATGAATCGGCTTGCTGTGTGTGCTCTGGTGGTGTATGAATGGTTGCAAATGACATACGAAAATACCTGAAGTACATTTCTCCATCTATGTCCCACAGTGTGGTATATTTGCTCATCCTCTGCCTCGATTCGTTCAGTGGACGTACAGATGACCTACGCAGGTGTCTCCTCTTTTGTTGTCGTCGCCCCATTTGCAATAAAAGCATTTGTTGTTCAATATTGATCATCTCCAACTGCAACACCAGTCTTTTTTATTTATTTTTTTTCTCTCGGTCGCGGTTGTTCAGAACGCAGGAACAAAGCCGGAAGGTAAACAAATGATCAACAAGTTTGCGCCTCCTTCCGTTCTTGCGGTGAATTGCACAGCGACACAGACCAATGCGACACAGAACTTTGAAAGGTGCACGACGGCGTCGAACCATAAAAACGCCTTTAGATGATGAGTAACACTTGCATTGTGAGGCAGCATCAGCTATGACATTTTGGCCATGTGGTGCGTTTTTCTGTGCATGATACAGCACGTAGGTGCCTCTGTGTGGAGGGCCTCAGTGGCTGGAGAAGGCCAAGGGGACATCCACTTTTCACCTGGCTGTGGCAGGTAGAAGGTTACTTTCTTGAGGTGGGGGTGGACTGATTATTCTGCCTGGCTAGTTGCCATCTAGGACCCAAGATGGTTCTTTAGTATGGTGGATGCACCAATGTGTGGCACATGCTCCTGGCCTGACCTGACCTGACATTTACCATTCGCCACATCTCGCTAAACAAGTTGATCAAGTAAGTTGATGTAACTGACAACAAAATTGACATAATTGACTGACATAAGGTTGATACAAACTGGTATATAATGCCTGATAAGAAATTACCTCAAATCTGCTACAACACACTCTATATATATATATATATATATATATATATAGTGGCCAAACTTCTGCAGATGTTATGTACCATTATTAATAAAGTATGTTGCTAGCGTTGTTGTGTTGGTGTTTTGAACATACGATGGACTTGATAGCAGATTTGAGGTCATTTATTATCAGGCATGGTCAACTTGGTTAAGTTCCAAACAGCATCTGTTTTTTGTTTTTTTTTTGTTTTGTTTGTTTTTTTTCTGCTGACATTTGAAGATGTGAGCCACTTTGCACAAGTGGTTTTGCACAGAATTTAATAAAAATGGGGTACGTGCTTAAGTTGACAGCCTTACAGTGTTATTGTACCAGGATGGTGTGTTCTTTTTTATATTTCTCTCAAACTAGTCCAAATTCTTTTACAGCTCCAGTCGCAGGGAGCACTCATAGCTACAAAACTCCAGCTGTTTAACGTTCAAGTGACCAAGCTATTTTAGCCACTAAAATGATCAAGAGGAGGTCATTTATGTCCCTGTTATGTTTTATACTTTTTTAATGGCTCTATTTGTTTATCATGCATATACTGATTCCTTTATCTGTGGCAGATATTTTAAAATGTGTGGCAGATATTTTAAAATGTTATAATGCAATTAATTATTGGTCTTCCATCTTACAAAACAGATTTTATGAACAAAATTACATTTATTTAGACAATCCTTGTCTGTTACTTATTAAACAATTTTTCTTTGATTCAATAACACTGGAAAAAATACACATTTTAAAAATGTAAGTTATTTTTGAGTGAATTATGTATTACAGTTTGCTAGTATAATTTTAACACCAAATTATAGATGAACTTGTGACTCCGTAATACTTTGATCAACAACAAATTAGAATGAAGTCATCATAGTCAGGGTCTTATTTTTTTCATCCTTTGTTACGTTCATGTTTCTGTTTGTTACAAAATGTGAACGAATGTCTTCTTTAAAGATCTATAATATATAAAATATTTTGTGCTGAAACACTCAACATACATAGACTACTGAAATATCTCACAATTGTAACTACCAAAATGAGATGCCCAATTATGGAATAATTACCAACAAATTACAGTAAAGTTATAGTAGTAACTGATGTTTCAAATACAATCAATTGTAAATACCTGTCATGAGACCTCCTGGACAGATTCTCTGTCAGAATGGTCTGACATCTCAGATATATGATCTACATTGTCCGATGCCAACTCATCTCCATCAGTTGAGCTGTTTTCATCATCACCATGGGCATTAAGTATTTGCATAAAGGCTTCTGCAGCAGTAAATCTTGCTGCTCTGGGACTGTTAGCCATGGTTCACCACAAAACATTGCAATGTAGTGATTAGAAGTGGAAGGTTCCAGTAAAATCAAAGCCTGTAATGTTAAAAAAACATACATATCTTTCCGGGGTCATACATGACCCCACACAACTTTCCCTTATCCTCGCCACGCCAATGGGCCAATTCCTGTAATAAACTATGAAAAGCTGTAGGAGAAATAGATTGACAAATTCATGGTAGGACACATTTTTCTGATTAAAAATATCACAATTCCACAAATAAATATTCGGCTGGGGTCATAAATGACCCCACTCAGCCGCTTGAAAGTTAAGTAAGTCCTAACAGGTTAATGCAGAGCAAAATCATCATACGTGCATCTGAAAAAACACAAGTGAAACAGATGCCCTTGAAGTGCAATTAAGAACTGAATGTACAAGTATCTACATTCAGTACATGATTGTTTTTTCACTTTTATTGGCGTTATATTCCAGTAAGATTCTTCTTCTCTTACTAAAGAATTGATTATTGTAACGCCTTATTCTCTGGCTTACCACAGACAAGCATCAGAGGCCTTCAAATGGTTCAAAATGCTGCTGCTAGAGTCTTAACCAGGATTAGAAAGTTTGATCACATTACCCCAGTCTTGGCCTCTCTCCACTGGCTTCCTGTCCATGTGAGGTCTGATTTTAAGGTTCTGTTATTAACGTACAAAATCCTTCATGGACTAGCCCCTGCCTACTTGGCTGATCTAATTAAACCTTATTTACCAGCCCGCACGCTGCGTTCTCAGGATGCAGGACTGCTGTGTGTCCCAAAGGTAAAGAAGAAGTCAGCACGT
>OMMV01189634.1:0-11557 GCA_900302635.1 Chatrabus melanurus
AGGACCTGGGAGGAGTCGGCCAACAAACAGACAGGACCTTGGCCCCAATGACTGACCCCTTGGCAAATTTGACCTTGCTCGGTAATTCTGGAACCCACCTACATATGTGTGCCATGTATGGTGCAAATTAGAGTGAAAAACATCAATTTTGACCTTTGACCCAATGACTGTAACCCCAGTGATTGACCTTTGGCAAATTTGACCTCGCATGGGCAATTCCAGAACCCACCTCCTTATGTGTGCCATGTTTGGTGCAAATTGGAGTAAAAAACATAAATTTTGTCCTTTGGCCCCAATGACCTTGACCCCAGTGATTAACATTTGGCAAATTTGACCTTGCTCACGCAATTCCAGAACCCATGTCCATATGTGTGCCAGGTTTGGTGCAAATCAAACTGAAAAACTTAAATTTTAACCATTAACCCCAATGACCGTGACCCCAGTGATTAACATTTGCCAAAACAAACCCTTTAAGGACAGTTTTGGAGATGACCTTCATTCACATACCAAGTTTTATGGAAAGTGGCCAAAGGACCTGGGAGGAGTAGGGGAACAAACAGATAAACTTTGTTCAGTTTACAGTTTGATATATGCTGTGCAAACGAGGACTAACTTGGGTGTAGCATGCTTAGACATCCTCCTAATAGATGTTTGAGGGTTTGTGGCTCTGGGAAAGGCGCACAGAATTCTTCATATCGCCACATTGTTCCTTCGATATTCCACAAACCCATTCCAAACAGTCTGCCCGTCTCCTCATTCGAGATAAATATGAAACCAAGAGGAGAAAATTCACGCTGGAAGCAAGAGAACTAATCTCCCTTCTGCCTGTTTCACTCCTCTGTGTTTAATTGATAGAAATTGCACGCATCAAAGAAAACGCACACTGAGATTTAATGGGCATGAAATGGACATTAGCATTTTAAAGAGGCGGATTAACACATTAATCCAGGCAATTTTCATCCAGCACTTCCAATGAGATCGTCACAGTGCGCGGGCTGCTAATGGGGTTTAACTGGCTTTTTTTTTTTCTTTTTTGCTTTTGCTTTCGTGCTGCTCTCAGGGATAACACCAAACTTTTAGTTTTTAGAGAGAGAAAACCAGCGGGCTTAATTTGTTTGACGGATCTTTCAGCGGAGATCTTTTGCTTCCAAGTTAACACACGTTCAGATGAGACATTACACAAGTTGTAACAGTGCCGCCGGCACTTGTGTGTCTGTGCATAGCAGAGGCTCCGAAAAGCCACGTTTCAGATGGTGAAACTGCACATGCTTGGAATGGAGTAATGAAAGGGCCTGTTGTTAGATGAACATCATGGAAGTGACTTTTCATCCATGCTGAACATATGTGGTTTTGTTCGAAGGCGAACTCTGGGTTGTTGAGTACAATCGTTGTACATACAAAAGCAGTGAGAACATGATTTAACCATGATGTGGCACGCTGGAGGGTATACACAGCGCTGGGTTTCTTTACCGATCAAAGCAGTTGTCTTTGCTTGCATTCCAGCCAGATGAAACTCATTTTGGCTGATTTACTGTGAATAAGATGGGCAGATCCACTGGTGGATCAAACCACCCGTACCCAACCCTAAAGCTATAGGATGCTGGAGTCCATCCATTCAGATTCTGCTGCTTGTCCAGAGGCTCATGAAGGCCAGCTCAGTGTACAGTATTTTGGGAGGGAGGCAGGTTACGCCCTGGACAGGTCGCCCATCTATCACAGGGCCAACATTTAAGGCACAGTCACATTATGACGTTTACCCCAGCGGGGGTTGAATGCTGTGCAAACTCGAGAAAATTGGCCAAACGTCAGCACAACTCACGTTACTGGAGTTTGGTAGCGAACCTCAAACGCATTCTGATTCTGAGCAGGCAGTGCGAAGCGGCACCCAGCATAGACGATCGCACCAGCAACTTTGGTTAGCGGAGGCTTGCGGATGGTAACGGATGCTAACTTGGTTGTAGCGGAGATTAACTTTCTCTAACGGTCTCCAACGTAGCCAGAGGAACGTCTGCAAAAGCTGAGGAATCTTAAACATGTTGATATTTTTGGACGCGGTCAACGTTCATTGGCGGAGCCCAGCAGCGGCTAGCAGAGGCTAGTGGACACCGACGTTTGCAAGTAAGTCCATCTACGTTGGCCCATACGTCTAGGTGTGAATGCGCCTTTACAGACAAACTTCCCCAAAGCATCAAATCAGAACGCTTTGTCACAGCCTTTGATGTCACATGTCAACATCAAAGGAAATGACCCACTATGACTGCTCATACACAGTCGAACACGTCACATGATGCTCAAATGGATGTTGGATGTTTGACTCAATGTAAGAAAGTATTTGTCTAATACTTGTTCCACCCATAAATCCTCCTGACAGCACTGCAAGTACTTGCTGGCACTTCCCAACATGCTTGGACATTATAGTGTCAACCACTTTCATGCCCAACCACTAGCACATTACCTACTACCGGATGGTATATATATTCAACTCAATTTTTTTCAGTTCAGTTTATATATTCCAGGCTTTGACATTAAGCACGTTGCCCCACTTTTTTTTTTAAAACTTGTGCTAAAGAAATAACAGATTGTTGCACACCAGTGGGTAAAACTTCGAGGGAAACCCGACTTGAACGAGCGCCAATCATCTCGAGATAACTATGCTGTCTTTTTCATTGCATATTGTTCGTTAATATGAAACATTCGCGCCAATTTCCATCTTCCAAGTAGCATACAACTGAATGTGATTTTCTTCTTTGTCCACTGGAAGAACATCCTGAAGGTTACTGAAGAAAGCTGAACACAAAGTTGTTTTGTCCTGAGATGTAAACTACAAAGGCACACTTTTCCAATTTGGACAACGTACGAGAGTATCCCTATTATCCGAACAGCTTTTCTACTTTTTCTGGACAATTGAGCAAGCATTAGTAACTAACCCTGTCCCGGGAAATCAGATAAGCGTTAATATAGAACCCTGTCTACCCACCTTCATAAATTACATTACGAGGGTGGGTTCAAGGCTATTTACTTCTGTGCTGATACACGTCACCGTTGTCTCAACCAGTGTTTGAAGATGACTGCATGGCTGTTTGCCTTTGCAGTTCTACACTGGCATTTGGGACAGTCCTACATACAGCACCAGCCCAGTGTGGGAAGACTTTTCACCCGGTTAGCAGAGCATAGCCTTGCAAAGTATGTTGGCTCTCCTGGGTAGATAAGCGAGAGAGTAAGACCTCTATAGGCCCTGAGGCCCAATGGTGCTGCTGCTTATCCCCAGATTTAAGCTAATTTAAGCAATAAAGTTATAGTCGCTTTGAGTCACAGCTGTGTGCCGGAGTCAGGGCCCCGCTGGCAGTGGCCGTTAATTGTTAATTGTACTTACGGACCATCAAAAATGTCGTTGCTCCAGTATTTCCATGGAGTGAAATTTTAGTATTATTTAATTGATTTGTTAGCCCCGTTAGCACGAGGTTAACACTAATTAGCAGGTAGCTTGGTGCCATTAGGTCCACCGATGGTGCAATGGTTACTGAGGGAATATGCCGGTCATATGTTTTAATACCCGCACCCAACCACCGCCCAGTGACCGATCCAAAGTTATCCTGTTAGCCATGGCTTCACTTGTTTGGGAACTCGAGCTGGCGTGCACGTTTAGGCTTCCCACCGAGGTCACGCCGCTCTTGCCCACGCGCCACCTCTTTACCCATTCATGGGTTGGCTGAGAGTTAGCTGGAGTTAAGCACTGCCAAGATGGCAACATCCAGTCGACCCATTTCAGCTTCAAAACCGCTCTTCAGAAAACCGATGGGTGACATCACGCAGGGTTTGTCCAGTATACATACAGTCTATGGTTTATATTCACATAAAAAAACACTTTCACACATGCGTCGTGCCAGCACCGGCTATCATCAGTGACACAAACTTTCATCTGTGGCTGTTTAGACTACTTGATGCAGTGTGCCCTCGGCGACGATAACCGCGTTTACTTCCATGCCCGTACCGCTGCTCCTCCCTTTTGTTCGAGTAATTTACACTGCAGTTTATGTGCGCGCAACATGTAAGCCCGCTGTTCCTCCGCGCAAAGAGAATGCAATGTAGGTCATGAAACGGAGCTGACTGGGAGAGAACTGTTGTTGGTGCGCAGTGAGACAGCCTCTAGAGTGAAGGACTTACGCGAAAGGAGGGGCATAAAAAAACAACAGAGTAGGAAAAAACAACAACGGAACAAACAAAAGCTTCTTCGACAAACTGCTAAAATGTAGAGTGCATCTGTTTTGGGTATTGTCAGCGGTGGGTTGAGGTACAGAAATACAGAAACACCCACTCTCTCCTCCTACCTCACGCTCTCCGGTGAATAGTTTATGCTACCTACCTTTCCACCCCATTATCGCTCTAACATGAGATTGCACTCAAGACATAGTTGGAATTTTTAATAACACGGATTGTGAAACTGAAACAGTGTTTTGAATTAATAAACGACTTTTAGAGCTTTTAGAGAGGGAATCATCCCTTTTCCTGCTGCTCACCGTGTTACTAATAAAATGACTTTTTCATCCTCGCCTGCTGTCTGGTGCCATTTGAGTAATATTTGTGTTTCCTGGATGGGAATATGAGATGGATGTCCTCTAAAAATGTTCCAGTGCGGTGCTGTGATTTTTACGTAGAACCTCTGGATCTGCAACACAAATGACATCTGAGAGGACAGGCAACACTCAAAGCATGGTTTCCCCATTGTGCCTCTGAAAGCCTGTGACATCTCCACGCAAAGGCGTTGTACTATAAGTGGTCTGAGTGGCGCGGATGTGCGTAACGATCCCCAAAAGGGAAATTATTTATTTTCTAAAGCACATCAAATATTACCTAGCATGCACCAGATACTAATGCGATGGCTGGATGTCTTTGGTGCTAGGTCTCTTCGGAGGATCCCTGGGTACCGCTGGAATGACTTTGTGTCAAACGAATGGTTACTTTCGGAGACCCCTTCTTCCTCCCAAGATGGGGCTGGCCACATGATGGTGCAGGTGCAGTGGGGGGAGGGGGGGGGTCGTTCTATGGTTGGTAAGATATGTAGGAGATCGGATGGTAGTTGTAGGATGAGGAGGGGGAGGTGTTGCAGGAGGTGATACAATATTGCACCTCAAGGAGCTGTGGTGGATGACTGCTGCTCCCACTGGCCAGAAAACCTCTGACTTCTGGGTTCACCGTCTAAATAGCAACTTGCCAGCTGCTGGTGCACCCGTCTCTTAAAGGCAGTGACAGGTTACACACTCTGAATGGTTTATTTCATGCTATGTCCTAAACATGCCCGTGACTAATTAAGTGACGAAATACAACCCCTTTGTGCCCTGTGTCTTACTTTACACTTAGAGTAAATAGCAAAGTGGAGCTGGACGTGGCCTAAATGCACTTGCACTCTACCCTGGAGACATGTGCCATAGATTATCAAGATAGGGCCCAAGATTTGATGTGGCCTGAATACTATCATGTGTGCATGAGCTAAGATGTGCGAGCAGCCTGATGATACAGGCGGTTAGTACTCTTGCCTGCAAGGGAGAAGCTCGCCAGTTCAAGGCCACCTGTACCCATTCTCCTTGTACATCTGGAGTTGCGTCAGTAAGGGCATCCCCAGCGACCCTGAGTAAGAACTATACTAATGAAGGTATATCTAGTACGCACCAGATGCTATGTAGTGTGAACAAGCACTTGGAAAATAAATGAAGTTTACTCTTGTCTGTCTAAGAGCTCCATAGGTGCATGCTCATCCAGCAAGAAATATTTCCCTGCAGTGGACGCAGACAGTCATAAAATATTTGGCAGTTTTATAAAGTTCATGTCCCCGTGCCAAAACCTCACACGCTCGGAAAAAAAACAAAAAAAAAAAACGGCAATAACTCAATCAGCCTTCCATCTCCAACATATGTTTACCAGATAAAGAGACAGAGACCACCTCAACCTCATTTCTGAGAGATAACACTCGCATTCCGATGGCAACCGCTCTGTCACGGTCAGCAGATTCTTACCCGACAGTAAAAAACAGAAACGGTGTCAGATGATCCAAAATGTCAATAACAACAATCCCCGACCACAGCTCTCTCTCAAAGTCGAAATTGAATATCCGTGATTTTGCTGCCACCTTTCCAAAGAGTTCTCATCAATCCCTCATGAAAAGACGACTTTTAGAAGAGTTTAGTAGAGTAGCAGAGTTTTTCTAATGCACCATAAGAAAAGATCTGGAATCTGGTTCCGCAGACAGTGAGGGGCAAAGAATGGTCCGAATTTGAAACACTATTTAAGATTCGGCCTTCTCTTTGCCCCGATAATTACAGTTTTTGGATCTGCTACTCGGTCTGATTTGCGTTAGCAGTTTGAGAGACAGCCAATGCACTTGGAAGCAAAGAACCAAAAATTTTTTTTTACAGTGCAACGTCTGTCTTCTCATGTGCGTTGACCAGGCTTCCGACAAGCCTCCGAACACTGCTGATCTCGGATACTTTGAACCTCCCGATAAGGATCGGCTCGAGTCAGACAGACGCTCGGCGACGACGAATCCAATTTTACACGAGGGCTTTCAAAGACGTGCGACATCGGTAATTGAATGCAGAGCACCCTGATAAAGTGATCAAAGCGACGAGCTCGCAAAGTTAATGAAAATAAATAACGCTTAAAAAAAATGTGCTTTTCTCTTTGGTGACAGAAGGGTTTAAAAGGATGTTGCTTTATCCCGGTGCTGAGACCCATCTTCCATCTTTTAATAAGGATCATCAGGAGGGGATTCCTTTTGATATATATATGTGTATATATATATATATATATATATCAAGACAAGAGCCTACCAACAGGATGGAAATGTGATTAGGACAGCCGACTCTGTTCAGTGTGCGTGTGTGCACATGTATGAGTGTGTATGGAATACGTCCATCCATTCCTGATGTGGCTCCCAGCAGTCGACAGCTCTGCCAACCGTTGTCATTTTCTGGCAGCCAGATTACTCTTGGGGTGGCATTTTCACAGTTGTCAAGTGAGGATTTAATGGCCAATTATCCTCAGATAAATATATCTCTGCTGAGGAGAGGGAGACGTCGTAGGAGTGGGAGACTATCGCTTCTAATTGTGGGCTAAAGAAAGAGAAAACATGTCTGGTCAACGTCTCCAGAGAGTGGACGAGTGGCTCTATCGCCGCACTGCCACTTCATCATCGCCCGAGGAAGACGGATCCCCGAAAATAAGCTCACTGCACTGTAAATCACGTGTTACGCTTACGGCGCGCTCATAAAACAGGGTGTCGCCGTGCTCGCTTTCACCAAAACCGTGCTGTTGATCGCTTTTTTTCTCTTCCTTTTCTTTGCTACTTTGGTGGCGGGGAGGAAATCACTCAGGGAGGAGATGATTTACGCCAGCAGGGCGAGTAAAACAGGATTGATGGGATTATGCAACAAAAACACACAATCCAATTTATCACCACACTTCGTTTCTGTAATATTATCGGCTAAATGTCTTCGTTCTCAAAAACTCCACCCAAGATCTTGTTTTCACGCTCGGAAACATTGGTTTTCAGTTTGTTGCGAACTCTTCAAGTGGGAATTCTTCAACACGTTTACCTGATACTGTCGCTGCATTGCAAAAAGTCATTCTGATCGTTTCCATTTAAAGGTGCATTATGGAGATTTCGGCGACATGTGCGCGCACTCACGCCTTGTTGAAAACAGAGATACGACAGACTGAAGACAACGTGGCTGACCGGCTGAGCTGTACGACACATCACGAGCACTCAGAGAGCGCAGACCTCCGCCAAGGTTTCAACATTTGTCACCTGTGAACTCAATTAGTGAACATGAAGAATAACTTTGATTGGCATATATGATTTATACGACTGTGAAAGCAAACCACTAGACATTAAAATCAGTAAAAATATCACAACAGAGACAGAAAGCTCATCTATGGGAGCAGATTGGACAGACTCTAAATGTTGCTGGTGAGTATTGTAAGCTTGTTGTTATCTGAGTGCTGTTGTCATACATACAAATCGATTGTGCAGTGTTTTTTTTTTCTTTTGGATAATAGCGGTGGGATGAAAATGCTCCCCAGCTCCATGTCAGCGATTTTCTGCCAGAAAAAAAAACCTGTTACACTGTCTATAAACTTTCTCAGACTATGATACGCTCGTGTTACCGTTTACCCGGTTAACCGGTTAGCAACTGATTGGTGTTTACAGACATACTAACATTACCTACCTTGATCTGACAAAAACAAAATTACACTATATTCACATGTTTTTCAGTAATGTTAGCTTACCTGTACTACAGGATAAAAACCTTCTCAGGGTCAGGTTTGAGCTGTAAAAGGGGCGGGTCATTATTCCGAAGATCCACTGGTCCGAAGGTCCATTGGGCTGAAAAATAGACCAAAGTCAATTCAACAGATTTTAGCGCCGCAGGCCCAGAATGATACAAAAGGGTTATGGTTAGGCTTCTAACCATTTTTAACAATTTTCGGACCAATGGACGTTTGGACCAATGGACCTTCGGAATATTGACTAGTCACCAAGCTGTAAAGCCAAACGGAGGTCCCTCCATTTTTTTTCAAAAGACATGCCTATGTTGAGCCGTGTTTTTGCCCGATGATTTGATTCCACCTGACGAGTTTCAGCAGATAAAACTTTTGTGTGTGTGTGTGTGTTTTTAGTCTTAAATGTTGTGGTGGGAACTGATCGTTTGTTGGTGGTAACTAACTCCATGTTGTTAGCTGCAACAATCATTTCGGGAATACAAACTGCAACGCTACGCTGTAGAAGGCAAGACACTCTGGAGCACGCACGCACATCACAGCTTATACTAGCAAATGGATTTTCCCGTGAAATCAGCATACAGGCTATCTGCAACCAAGAAAGTTGGTGAAAGGCTCATTTTTTTGGGGGTTGGGTTACAACTTGTTTACACGTCGGCATTAAAGAGGGATTAACAAATATAAAAACCTTCACAATGCACCTTTAAATGCGACTGCAACGTCTAAAATACACAACTTAGTCCTCCTCACCAGGTTTCCACTCAGGAACAGAGTAAAGTTTTGCACTGACACAAACGAGTTGGTTTCAGACTCGAGTACCATACAGACATACGTCTCTGTTGCAGGCAGGTTAGCGGTGTGTAGATGTCAACGGGGATTGCGGCTAACAGGCTGAGCGGCCGGCGCCGACATCGCCTCAGGTTAATGACGGTGACAGTCTCAATCGCTAGGGTGGTGGAGAGGATTTAATGCTTCCCCTTTGGCACCAGGAAGTGCTGATAATGATGCCGGGTGGCACGGAACGCATCCCTTCTGACATCAGCAATGATTTAAACTCCTGCAACGGTGAGCAAGTTCATGAAGTCGCACATATGGAGACAGACGCACAGCCATTCTGTCCGGGTGACACTTCACATAACCTATTGGCTTAACTTTAATGAGGATATTAATCAACACATCAACCAGTGCTACACAGGAAGCCGGAGTTTAACCATAAACCTGAGACAAATAACCGGAAATCCCCAGTAATATGCCAGATCTCAATTTGGACAATGCAATGTTTGTGTGTTCCAGTCTTTCTGAAAATATGAGCTTTAGCTTTGAAACAAGCAACGTGTGGACCCTCTGCTGACTGCAGCCTTTAAATATGACATTCGTTAATTGATATGGATGCACATTCCTGAACCGTCCAGCAGGTGCCAGTGTTCACTAGGTGGCAGCACAAAATGCGATGTCTTTCTTTTAATGCGGACTCTGAAGCAATGTTTGAAACACAGGTGCTTCAAAGGTTTCAAAATGTGAAGCAGTGTTTCAAGTTAGCCATCACCGCACCAACGAAACCTTTTGCACCATCCCGAGCCACACGTTTTATCTATTCTTGAACTCCGATGTTACGTTCCTTTTCTGTTGCATATTTTTCTCCCATATTGTGATGTGTTCCTGTGATGTGGATTGTGGAACAATGTTCAAAACACGGGTCTTTCAAAGGTTTCAAAATGTTTCGAAGCACTGTTTCAAGTGAGCCATCTCTAATTTGCAGTACTAACGAAAATTTGTCTTATATTGTGATGTCTTCCTTTTCATGTGGACTGTGGAACAATGCTCAAAACAAGGGTATTGCATTGTTTTAAAAATGTTTCAAAGCAGCGTTTCAAGTTTGCCATGCAGTGCCAACTAAAAGCTTTGGCACCATCCCCAGTCACACATTCTGTCTATTCTTGTATCATGTTTGTTAGTTTACTCAAGATGTTTTGAAGCAGTGTTTCGAGTTTGCCATCACTAATTTGCAGTGCTGACAAAAAGTTTGCCACCATCCCAACCCACATGTTTGATCTATTGTTTAGTTCCACTTTTACTTCCCCGTTCTGTTGTAAATTTCATCCCGTACTCTCATACTGCTAACAGCAGTATGCTAATAGCAGTATGGAGTGGAATAATAGTACAGGGTGGAATATTAGTATTTGCCAAGCGGCAACCTCCAGTGCTGAAAAATTAAGCCAACGCGGAAGTACTAAAACCTGCAGCTCCTTGAATGGGCACTTGAGGCTGGTTCCAAAAGCAAGTTAATCCCCATAGAATCCCATGTTAAAATGTCCAACTTTACAGCAGAAAAAAAAAACACTTTTACAGCCTGGTGGCCTAGTGGTTACTGTGACCGCTTTCAATGCGGAAGGTTCCCGGTTCAAACCCTGCACATTCTCCATGTAATGTGGAGTTGTGTCGGGAAGGGCATCCGGTGTAAATCTTGTGCCAAATCTACATGAAGATCCATGTGGTATCTGCTGTGGCAACCCTGAATTGGGAGAAGCTGAAAGTAGATTATTTTGCATTGAGAGGCCTTTTGTTTTATGTAATGTTTTTGCATTTTGTTTTGATTGATGATGAACTGCATTACAATCTTATATTTCATGCAACAATGAAGCAAAAGATAAATTTCCACCATGGTGGACAATAAAGTTATTCTATTCTTTTTTTGACCTTCATGGCATTTTCCAAAAACTAATCCAGTGATCTTGATGAACCATGTCAACTGTATAATACAATAATACATGTCTGGGTTTGTGATTGTCCTGCATCAAGACTAAGATCCAGCCTTTCAATGACTAACTGGACTCAGCCTTCAGAAGGGTTTCTGTTTGCGTTAAAAATGTCAGTCTTGTTGAGAGATTCACTTGGCAGTGACGTCTATGTGGCTGGGTCCTTGGCATTTGAGACTGAGAGTTGCCTGGGAATAGCTTATGGAGTCATGAAGTCACTGGAAAAAGGCATTATACCTTTGCAGGAGAAGAAAGGTCCAAGTCTTTTGGGTCCTTTTGTTTCCTGTCTTACTCTGTGGTTGGGAGACTTGGACACTAACTAGTGACCCAAGGCAATGACTGTATGTCTTTGGTACGAGGTCCCTTTACAAGATCCTTGGGCACCACTGGAATGACTTTGTGCCAATCGAACGGTTGCTTAGGAAGAGCCAGATGAGAAATACCAGTTGCTTTGTGAGGGAACGTCAGCTACAACATGCCAGATAGATGGCTGCTTTCGAGAAGTGGGGATGGACCAGTTATCTGCC
>OMMV01189638.1:0-10452 GCA_900302635.1 Chatrabus melanurus
TGCATGAAAATCATATGGTGTGGTTTGCAAATAATTAACAGTGGGGTACAAGCACTTTAACAGTTCCACAGATGGTGGCCATTTTGAATTCCAATATGGCAGATATCTCACTGAACCTCAAAAGAGGGGTTATCAGCTGAATTCACATTTCTATCTCATTTGACGTAGAAGTTATAAGACAATATGTCTAACATGATGGCCATCTTTGAATCCAAGATGGCGGACATCAGATATGCTTGATACTGATTTCACTAGATTCTGTAACCCTGAAAATGGGGGGTTAGCCACTGAAATCACATTTCTATCTGCTTTAGATTTGAAGTTATGGACAAAAATATATCAAATATGGCGGCCATATTAAAGTTCAGGATGGCGGTGTTTCAGAGATTGGTCCTAATCAAAAAGTGACCCTCCTGGGTTGCTCTACCTGTCTGCCAAGTTTCATAATTTCTCCAAAATGTGAAATATTTTTTTGACTTAGCCACTGGACTAACAGGAAAACTAGCTATGGTGGCAAAACCCGTTGGTTTTTTTTTGGACCTGGCTGTAAGCATTTTTATTTCTGCTGTATTGGGGATTTTAACACGGGCTTCTGTGGGGAATGACTCGTTTTTGGAAACCAGCCTCAAGCGGCCATTCAAGGAACTGCAAGATTTGGCACTTCCGCGTTGGCTTCACTTTTAAGCACTGGAGGTTGGGGCTTGCTTTTGAAGCATTTGTACACCAAGCATGCTACAAATCGTTTGGCAGATGTTATGACCCCGTGTCACTGAAGCGGCTGGCTCTGTGTAGCCGTAGCCTAGGGGGGAGTGAATGGGAAAATGAACAATCCGTGCTTAGGTTTCAGCGATAGAGCCAGGCACAGACAGGTTAATGGTAATATCACGCAGCGGTCTCAACTTCAATTTCAATAAACTCATTAAAATTTGAGTCAAGTCATTCCACTCCATTCAAGTGTCTTGTAAATGGCTCATAAATGTCCATTTCTTTTTATAAACACTGAGGTCAGTTACATATCAGGCCTGGCAGAGGGACACTTATTGAAAAGTGCTTTTCTTCTTTGTTCCTGCATCCAGGCCGGCGAGTTGACGATAAAATAAACAAACGGAAGAATATAAAACGAGAGTAGACAGAAAGCGGTGGTTCGCAGACCTCATCATGTCAGTGTCCGAGGCGCCGGCATGCACACACCCACACAACACTACCACTTTTAGATAGGTCGGTCTATATATAGAGCATTTCTGGAAACATTCGACTATGGGGGCTGATTGGAGCTCGACCGAATAACCATACAGCCATAAACACACACGTTAACAATGATGAAAAAGATCCTTAAAAGCACTGTCAAGCTGCAGAGTTGGGCAATAATTCTTTACGAGGGCCACGAGAAAAGCTTTTATACAGTAAGTGTTTTTGACGATTTATATTTAATTCCCTTCCACTGAGCACTTGTTTATTCATTCTTTTGTTTGTTCTATTGTTACACATTTCCATGGAATTATATATTTATTTGATATTATTCTCGATATAAATGCTCCATTTCATACGACACATTTTGCCATAAAAAATACTGTTTTGTTTCACATTTGAATTGTTTCCATAATATTAGACTAACCTTGTTTTGTTGTGTATCTAGACAGGACCTTTTTTTTTTCCTTTTTTGGTATGACTTGTATCATCTCCCACTCTTGGAAATAATTTTAACTTTAAACTTTAAAATAAGCATGGCATCAAACCCAAATTTTTTTCCCGCCAGTCTGTTCATTCCAAGCAGAACCTGTATTTTAAAGTTTCCAGTTTTGGGTTCTATTGATCCCGAACCAGTAAAGAACAAATGAAATACCGGTTAGTAACATTCCATATAAGGCTGTGTGACAAAACAATAATATCTTTTGGACAGTGTAAAAATGTCTATTAATACAGGCTATATTTTACTCTATAGTCTATCACTAATGCTAGGCGCATTGTTTAGCCTAACTGGAGCTAGCTAACTATTTCCAACATCATGTCTCCGTGCATATTAGCCTGTCCATCAAACATTGGTCTGTCCATCAAACACATGGACCGCATCCTTCAAAGGCTGCATTCGTCGACTGCATGCGTCATAGTGGCACGACGAGGCTGTCTCATTTTGAAGGCTCCTTGGAATGCGACCAATGAATGCAGCCTTCTTTCCCCCGAAAAACGAAGGATACAATAGGTGTCCGTCGCAGCCCAAACAATCCCAAGAGTAACTGTGTGATTTTCTTTATTTTTTTAAGACAAAATGGCTGGTAAATTTTAAAAAAAACACAGGGACAATTTCAGGCTCCATATGTACAATTAGAAATAATCCATTTGTATAAGTAACATATAAATAAGTATTGAAAAATGATTACTAAACTACAGGTTACACCCACACTACCTTGTTGTATGCAGCTCTTAAGGTTGCTAGGCAACAGGGGGTAGGGGCGGGATAAGCTAATGATGCAATTGCGAAATGCTCCATGGGCTAGACCGTCTCATTTCAGAACAGTTGGCTCGGCCCCAGCAATCTCCGAAGGCCAGATCTTTGTAGAACGCAGCCTTCGAAGGATGTGGCCCCTGAATTGAGACACAGCCATTGATGACATTGATGTCTAAGACTGACATATATCAGGTACATAGAAGAAGAGGAAGAAGAAGACCAACAACAGCAACAACAACAAGAAGTGGGGGAGGGAGAGAAGTAGCATTATTAGTAGTACTAGGTGGCATGAACCCAAGTCGACATATTGATTTCGGTGGGTCATATTAAAGCTAGTCTCTGGGATAAGCACTGGCCTGATGGGCCACAGGGCCTGTATCGGACTTATTTTGTACTTGTAATGATTTTTTGTTGCATTGAGTTACTACTTTGGATTGTGTATTTTCATTATTGTTTTTCTAAAGTATTCGTTTTTGATTATTCAAGGGAGGAAAGACTACTTGTGTACTTAGACATAATGAGATGCGATACAGTTTGCAATAATTTGACATTTACACGATATTGCACAGGGGCGTACGTATTTGTTGTATACTGTATATATACTGAACAAAAAATATAAATGTAACATTCGTTTTTGCTCACATTTATCATTAATTGATGTAAAAGATGTAAAACCTCTTCTATGCACACAAAAGGTATAGTTTACCTGAATTTTGTTCACAAATTTGTTAAAGTCCATGTTATTGAGCATTGTGGCCAGTCCAAGGCAGATCTGTGCAATAATCATGCTGCTTAATCAGCATCTTGATATGTCACACCAGCCAGGTGGGTGGATTATCTTGGCAAAAGTCAAGTGCTCACTAACAAACAAATTAATGAACAAGATTAGAGAGAAATAAGCCTTTTGTGCGCATAGAAGAAATGTTAGCTCTTTTACTTCAATGCATGAAAAATGGCAACACGTGTTCCGTTTATATTTTTGTTGAATATTATTTGTTTCACTTTCATGACAGATGCGATACAGAAATGCACAAATGTGTGCCTGCTAACCATCGTTACTATCGGAAGAAATTCAAAAAGGCGTGAACAGATTCTGTGAAACACACAATGACACAATTTAAATGTGATGGATCCCGAATGTCCCACGTGAAAACCACCTGAGTCCACTCCGCACATGACAAGGTTCTTTGCTTTTCTTGAACATGAGAAATCCGAGACTACGGCATTTTCTATGTTGAGTTATTCGTCGAGGCGACTGATAGATCACCTTCCGAGCTTGACTTGTGTGGTTGGAGGCGCTTTCATTTTCCAGCCCCTCTCAGAAGTTATCTAAATGGATTGTACAATAATCTGTTGTGCCCTGAAACCACACGGCACGTAATTATTCTGTGTTCAAATGTTTGACAGGAAAAATTAGTAACAATCACCAAGAGAGCAGGTGTTTTTCTTTTTCCCTCCCCCCACCCCTTCCATGAGTGCCCGCAGCAGAAAAGGTTGTGTACAAGGCCGGTATTGATTCTGAAACCATTTGACAAAGGATAAATAAGACAGGAGAGGAGGGAGGCCTTAGCCATGAGCTTTTTGATCAATCAACATGTCACAGCTGGAACTAAATTCAATTCTTATTTATCAAAATCCCCCTGCTTGGTTAGAAGGCTATGCAACAATGCCCTGCAGAGACCCTTTGCAGTCCTTTGAGCCATAACCCTCACAGTCATAGATTTCCTGACTGTAAATATTTTGTTGTGAAATATTATGATGAATTCATTTGAGGACATGAATGAGGACACATCACACAGAGATGAGACGTACAACACGCTGCGTTTTGTTGATTTACCAGATTGCCATTGTCAGACAACATTCAAACCACTGCTGTTGCAAATAACAGTCTATAGAAAGAGATACGTCGGTGCTGTTGTGGAGATTGAGCGCATAATTACGTTTATGTCCACAGACGAGCAGCTGTTAGGTTTTACACTAATGGATCTGACACAAACCCAATCATTTCCGACAGCCTTTCACGTACGGTCACAAAGCAGGGATCAGAGGTCGGGACACAACCTGCGATTTCACAACAATACATTCTGATGAACGTTGAAAAGCCGAAGCGCCTTCATTCAAACACACCTGATTAAGAAACATGTTTCCCGTCTTCTACATGTGACGCCAAAGAGATGGGTTTTTTTCACCAATGTTATTATTGAAGGAACATGGGGGAGAAAAAAAAGCAGACATTGACAGCAGTGTGAAAAAATATACAGTCAGGACCATAAGTATTTAGACTGACCAATTTTTTGTTGTTGTAATTTTGCCTCTGTACACCACTACTTATGCACATGACTGTACATATAACGATATATAAAGACAATAATATACTTGACATATTATTACTGCATTTCTTTTCTCCCTCACTGATTTTGATGTAATATGTGATCATAGTGACGTTTTGCCACATATACTGTTTGCACCTGGTGAGGTATGGAGTAGATTAGGTGGTCATGCACAAGGGACTAAATACAACCCCTTTGTGCACTGCACGTTACTTTGTGCTTAGATTATGCAATGTGTGTAGGGGTGGGTGATATGACCTGAAATTAATATCACGGTATTTTTCACTTTATGGATGGTGACGGCATTATAACACGGCATTGCTGGTTTTGCACTATATGACCCCTTATTTGAGCAAACAACAACTGTTTTTCAACCTTCCCCACCCATATTTATAGCCATCGAGTCTGGGGATTGAACCTACAACAACGTCTGTAACGTTTAACCTCCTCTTATCCTCAGTATGGCACACCGTCCCTACAGACGGCTGTCCTGACCGTGCATGAAGAAGACAAGTAAGGGAAACCCCCAAAACAAACCAAGACACCTCAGGAGTTGTGTTTGTCACATTTACATCGTCTTCAACAAAGCTGCAACAACTTTAACAGTACGACACGTACACAGGTCAGACCACAATGTGCTCTGTCAATTTTCTCATCCCACTTCTCCTTTGCGAATTCCACACCCTGTTTCCTGTTCCCATGCAGTTTTAGCTTTGATGATAAATTGATTATCAAATAACATAAAAAGGGGAAGATCTACAAGATTACCGTCTGCTGGTGAGAGCTTAACGTGAGCTCCCATGGTTTATTTACAGAACGTAGGCAGAATGAGAGAGATAAAAGGGGAAAACAGTTTTAGACTGGGGGCATAACTCTGAAATGATGGCAGTAAAGAGGATTTATTTTAAAAAATCCAAATGCATTAAGATAGATAGATAGATAGATAGATATTGCTTAGGGAAACTCAAATGAGGCTTACTACCATTTCCATTGCGAGGTAACGTCAGCTACAACAGTAAAACCATGTGTCATGCATCCTAAGCATGATCCAGCATGCACGTCCCTCAGTGTTGAGGACCCCAAGTCGAGTCAAGTCTGGGAGCATGCGCTGGACTCACGTGTTGCTGCATCCATCACACCGTGGAACCTCCATGGGTTCTGGATGGCAACCAGGCACACAATGATCCATCTCCATTTCTTGAAAGTAACCATGTAAAAGCCAGGTGAAACATGGCCGTCCACTTGGCCTTCTCCAGCCGCTGGGGTCCTCAACACTGAGGCAGCTACGTGCTGGATCATGCCCAGAGAAATGCGCCACATGTCCAAAATGTCGTAGTGTTGGTGCTCCCTCACAACACATATGAAACTTCTCATCTTAGTCTCCCCAAGTAACTGCTCATTTGACACAAAATCATTCCAGCGGCAAACAAGGATCCTCCAAAGAGACCTGGTACCAAAGACATCCAGTCGTCACCTAAGGTCACTGGTGAGCATCCAAGACTCACAACCATACAGTAAGACAGGAAGCACCAGGACCCTAAAGACTTGGACCTTCGTTCTCCTGCAAAGATATCAGCATCGCCAGACACTTCTGTTCAGCGACCTCATGACTCTGTAAGCTCTTCCCAGGCATCTCTCGATCTCAAAGGCCGAGGACCTAGAGACATGGAATGCCAGCTGCTGGAAAACGCCAAGGGGATGCTCACGTTTCACCTGGCTGTGGCAGATAGGTTAAGACTTTAAGGAGGTGGAGATGGACCGGTGGTCTGCCTGGGTGTTTGTCGATCAGGACCCAGGGTGATTCAGGCGTGTGGTGAATGCGGCAAGGTGTGGCACCAGCGCATACTCCCAGACTTGATCTGGCATCATCCTAAATGCTGCTGAATAGTATGTTGGATTTTGTTTGTTTTTTTAGCCATAGGTGAACATAAAGAATCAGTCAAAGTTTTCCAGTGACATGTCACATTTAAAAGAATAAAGATTATGCACGAACGCTCATTGCCAAACATTACAAATAATCAGTCTGAAATGCTTATCATAATTAATACTCTAAAATGCAATAAGAACTGGGTGTTTTGACATCTTAGATTTGGATTAAACTTAGCTTGACGGGATCGTTATTCCTCAAAAGAGGTACTCCTTCAAACCAGGACAATTTGTTATTATGAATTATACATGCATTGAATTAAGGGTCTTATGTCATTAATAGGTCTCATTAGTTTGCACGAGTGTGGGAGTTTTTCCCGTCTCTGACACCTCCTTGAAAAGGTGGAGGGTTATGGGGGGAGAATAACAGCATTTGCATTGAGCAGAGGTGCTATTGTGTCAATGTCAAATGGAGTGTTTGTAACGTCGCTCTCTGTCGCTGGAAAGCACGAGCTGTATTCATTTCAAATATTTTCAGTGATGCATTAGTGTCAGGATGTGTCATTTCCATTTCTCAGGGACGAACTGAAGCCTGGCAGCCAAGCGGATTTGTAAATACAACATGAAACACTTAACTATGAGATCATCCGTGCTGGGTTATTAATCTTGCTTTGTAAGGGCCTGTGTGGAACGACTCCATCTATGATTCTAGCCTTGTTTTGTTGCTTTTTCAACCATGTTATACCAACACCCCCACCCCCATCAAAAAAAGCCATTAAAGAGATGGATGTATTTTGGACTTTGGGTATGGTTGAAGAAGAACTCACAGGTACTGGTTGCCTTAATTATGGGTCCAGGACACTCTTCGTTGGATGTGTATTATTAGGGATGGCATGAT
Organism: Chatrabus melanurus; assembly: GCA_900302635.1. Taxonomy (NCBI): domain Eukaryota; kingdom Metazoa; phylum Chordata; class Actinopteri; order Batrachoidiformes; family Batrachoididae; genus Chatrabus; species Chatrabus melanurus. The sequence continues at coordinate 7,541 of OMMV01189638.1, forward strand.
ACCATGGTTTCATGTCTGATATGATACCGATATTGGAATCTTCAAAGTCTGTCAATACAGATACCAATCTGATACCGTTTTCCCTGTATTAAAACAACTAATCTGTTAATAAATACATTTTGTCTGGACGTACTTTGCTAAAGCCGCAGTCACACTATGATGTTTGTCCCAGCGGTTGGTGAACGCAGGGAAAGGCAGAGAATAGTGGCCAAATGTCAGCAAAATCACGTTCCCAGAGTTTGGTAGCGAACCTCAAACGCAGTATGGCATCCCACAACGTGGTGCTAGTGGAGGCCAGCAGAGGCGGGCGTTAGCCAACGTTCCATTAGAACAAGCAGGACCATTGCCAACATGGCAACGTGCGGGAGAGGGGTTTGACACACTCACTGTCCATTGATTCTGAGCAAGCAGGGCGACACAGCACCCAAACGTTAGCCAGCGTGGACGATCACACCAGTAATCTCGGCTAGCAGACGCTAATGGTGGCAAACTTGGTCGTAGTGGAGATTAACTTTCTCTACCGGTCTCCAATGTAGCCAGAGGTACATCGGTGGAATTTTAAACAGGTTGAAAATTTTTGGACGCGGAGCCCAGCAGCGGCTAGCGGATGCTAACGGAGGCTAATGGAGGCTAGCGGGCACCAACGTGTGCAAGTAAGTTCATCTATGTTGGACCTAGGTGTGACTGCACCTTAACCTAGCCATCTAACAAAGCATCAAGTCAAAATGTGAAACAAATAATGTAAACCCTCTAAAGGAAAACATACATAGCCCACAACATGACTCAGATGTGCAATAGAAGACTCGAATCAAATCGTATTTTGTTTTTTGTTTTTTATTTCCAATATCCGATCTCATAATTTTTGCAAATGTTGGACAGATACCAATCCAAACCATTGGCTCGGCGCATCCCTAGTTATTATATACCACACATAGCATAACGGTCACTGCTACTTTTTAAGACATTCCACTAGTTGATGAGAGAGTCTGGTGTAAGAGTGCGAAGACAAAATGTGTTGGATGATTTAGAACTACCCATCGTTCTTGGATTATTCACCAGCAGAGTGTCTGAGTCTCTGATTTTTTTTTTTTACAAGCGTAGACTATTTCACATTAATACACTTACACACATTCACACTTGGAGGCTGAACAGCACACCGTTGCCAAGTATTTGTATTGAGGATCATGACTCTCGCCCAAAATGGGTCTCTATCCTGCTTATGCAAAGCACATCTCAAATCTGCAAACAGCTACTATAAATGTATTGCAACAAAAACACTGATACATCACATGAAAAATGCTTCACTATGCTGTAGCTTTCATTGCAGACAGTTGGAAAAGTCTTTTCACCCTACATTTATTCATACCAACTAACAGAGGCAATTTTCAGCAATCCAAGCACAAGCCAAGCCATATATTTGCTTTAGTATTCCACAATAGTAAGAGCTACGCATTCAATGACCCACATGTCATCTTTGGTGAATGAAGTGGTGATGACATGAAAGGCTCCGAGCACTAAACCGCAGCCCGATGAAGACTTCTCACTCTGCAATTACATGTCATACATTCAAAAGTGTGCTTAATATAGAACCCAAGACAAATTAAAGGATGAGTTCGCTATTTTTACACCCAAATCAAATTAAAACATTGTGAGCAATCGAGCCTCGGCATTCCTTTTCCATCTTTTTTTCAAATTTTATATATATAAAAAAAAAAAGAAGCACAAAGGCGGATGTTGATTCTTCAGCAGAACTTTACATTACGAGTACCAGCTCAGTTTTGGTCTGGAAGCATGTGCTGGTGCTGTACACCACAGTATCCACCGTGCCACAGAACCACCATGGGACCTGGATGGCAACCACCCAGGCAGACAACAGGTCCACCCCCACCTCATGAAAGTAGCCATCTATCTGGCGCAGCCTTGTGATACATAGGTGTCCACTTGGCCTTTTTCAGTTTTTGGGGTCCTCGGCACTGAGGCAACTGTGTACATGATCATCCTCACAGAATCATGTCACATAGCCATAGTGTCTTAGCTGACATTCTCTCACAATGCAAAGATGATGCATCAACCTAACCTACATTTGTGGTCAGAAGTTTACATACACTCATCATGGGCATGAATGTCATGGTAATTTTAGGCTTTTAATAATCTCTTTGAACTGTTATTTTGCCAGGGTGGAATGATTGTACAGCATACAATCATTAAGCAATGGGTGCAGTCTCACTATAACATTTACCCCAGCATTTGGTGAACGCAGGGCATAGTAGAGAAAATTGGCCAAACATCAGCAAAAAACACGTTACTGGAATTTGGTAGCGATCCTGCAACGCAGTTTGCCATTCCACAACGTGGTGCTAGCGGAGGCCAGTGGAGGCAAGTGTTAGCCAGCGCACCATTAGAATAAGTGGGACCTTTGCCAACGTGGCAACGTGCGGGAGAGGGGTTCGACACACCACTGTCCAGTGATTCTGAGCAGGCAGGGTGAAGCAGCACCCAGCATAGATGATTGCACCAGTAACTTAGGATAGCGGAGGCTGGCGGAGGCTAGAGGAGGCTAGCATAGGGAACTAGGTCGTAGCGGAGATGAAATTTCTCTAACGGTCACCAGTGTAGCCAGAGGTATGTCAGCAAATGCCAAGAAATTTTAAACGTTGCAAATTTTTGGATGCGGTTGACGTTCATCAGCGTACACCGGCAGAGGCTGGCGGAGGCCAGCGGACACCAACGTTTGCAAATACTTTGTCTATGTCTAGGTGAGATTGCACCTTTAATGACTTAAAAAAACAAGAATTGGGTGCACAAGGTTGAATTTATTTGGGATCTTCTCTAATTCACACAGGGTCAGAATTATACATACAGGCTCAAATATACACATACATTCACTTAAATCTTTTAATAAGTAGTGCTGA
>OMMV01189649.1:0-11108 GCA_900302635.1 Chatrabus melanurus
CTCGCTGCTTCCTCCAAGCTCCTGACAGAAGTCCAAAAGGAAAATCACAGGGGCTACAGGAATTACCTCAGTGCGCACTGACGCACACGGTCCGCAGTGTTCGCCCCAAATTCACGCAGTGTTCGCACGGTGTTTGCGCTCATTCACGAGAATGGCCGGGAAAAAAGTGCGTGCCAAAATTTTGAACATTTCAAAATGTGTAGACATGCCACACACTCCGGCACACTTCACACACTCCGAACGCTAGTGCATGCACACTTTGCTCATTGGCACGCCCGAGTGCGTGCCACTGCGGGACCTAAAATCGTGCAAGTGTCAGGTACCCCGACATGCCACGCACTCCGGCACACTTCACACACTCACGCTAGTTCATGCACACTTTGCTCATTGGCACAATTAGACATTTAAAAACGTTGGTTCTAATAATAGCCCCGGCCTCTATTAGAGACCGGCCTTTATTTGCCTCCACCGACAGCAAGACCGGCCAATGTTAGAGACCCGGCCGCTAATGGAATACAGGCCTATATTAGAGGATTTACGGTATTGATCATTAAAATATTTGTTATTTTAATGATAAAGTAAAGAGCCTTCTTCACCCTGAAGAAGGCTCTTTGTGCCGCTATGCGTGGGTTGCTGCCCAATTTGTTTTTAACATGATATAGCCATGTTTGAATAAAGGCTTTTTATATACTTTTTGGATACGAAGAGTGCCTTGGATTTCCTTCTTTTGAATGACATATGATTTTCCCACACCAAAGAGCACCTTCAAATCTTTTTTTCTGCAATTCCTGAGCACTTTGGATTTTTTCATCTCATTAAAATATTTGTGTTTGATTGATTGACATCATGATAAAGTCACAAAGAAGTCATAATTTGAAGTCATATATAGTTTAAAAAAACAAAAACAAACCCGCCTTACTTGACTATGTGTGGTCCCTCGAAGCTCACTGCATGTATTGCTGACAATAAGCATTCATAATTCATTATATAAACTTATATCTCAGTGTACAGAGCATGCAGGGTATGCATCAGCCCTCTGATGTCTTTCATTTATTTTTGTCATCACTTCCGACACTGCTGCAATGAGATCTTCACAGACGAGGTATGGAAACTTGAGTCAGGTGTGTTTGTCAGCATACATTGGAGCTGCATGTTTCCACATCTATCACCTCATGGTACTGCTTTGGGTCCTGCCTGGTCCATCCCTATGTCCAAGAAGTAGCCATCTATCTGCTACTGCCAGATGATATCTAGCCATCCCCTTGGCCTGTTCTACATGCTGCGCTCCTCAACAGTAAGGCATCTGTGTACTGAATGATGCTCACGAAAATGCACCACATGGCTGTACCTTCTGCACCTGTTTGTATATGCAGGGGATCGGGTGAAGGAAGATGGAGGAGGAGGAGGAGGAGGAGGCCTTGCAGGAATGAGGCGATCAACTGCTTCACCTCAGGGAGCTGTGCTCCCATAATGATCTGCTGCCCGCTTTGAAGCACACAGGTCCATTCCCTCGCCAGAAACCCTCTCACTTCTGTCACCCACTGAGTCCACCAACAAAATAGCAAAGGGCCAGATTCAAGCACACATGACTCATAAGAAATGACAAAACACACTTAAGACTAAATACAACCCCTTCACATGCTGCGCCTTACTTTGTGCTCAGAAGATGCGCCGTGTTAAAATCGAAGTGGAGTTGGATAAGTTCTGTATACTCTTGATCATCAAGACAGGGCCCAAAGCCATTCTAGAGGTATCCATGGACAGACCGCATTCCAAAGACACTCAAAGGCATCCAGGTCTCACAACTGTACAGTAAGACCGGAAGTACCAGGACTCTGAAGACTTGGAATTTCATCCTCTTGCAAAGACATCAGCATCATCACACATCCCTGAACAACTACTTCATGACTTCATAGACTTCACAGATGTCTGGACAAAATGCCCATGAGATGGTGGTATCCTTGTTAGCTAAAGTTGGCAACAAAGTTTGACACATTGATAGCTGTCCCAATCTGACTAGTTTGGTCAGCTGTGCCTTTGGGCCAATTAGTTTTATTTCCAGCCCGTGTTAAACTTTCTGTTGTCTGTTGATGGACACATGACATCAGCAACAATGAAGATGTCACAACAGGGAGTAAAATGCCAAACTTTTCCGCCAGTTTCCTCATATAATATTATCCGGTTTCGTCCAACACTCGAGTACTTTTCAAAACCAACACACAGGCTATTTTGACCTGGTCGACACACAGACAGACAGACAGACAGGCTGTCTGATCAAGTATGCAACAACCTTAAACACAGCATGCTCCTACACTGCTGTGTAGTCACACTAACACACACAGAGAGAGTGTGTGTATGTCTGTGTGACTACACAGCAGTGTAGGAGCAACTGTGTGTGAGAGATCCACGTGTACATTTGCTCTCAGAACAGATTTTTAAAACTGCTTTGATGTGCCGAGTGATACAGAAAGACTATGGAGCCCCAAATTGTTCAAAATTAAATAAATAAATAAGACATTATGAAATTAAATACTCATATGAATAGATGCAGATGATTATAAGCCTCAGTCACAACCGGCCGTACGGGCTCCTATGGCCTGTTTGCGTCCAAATTTTGTGCAGAATTTCATGTGCCACGCACATCCTTCTTGCGGTATTTCGAGGTCGCAGACAGCCCGTAAGCATGTATGGAGGATGTTGGACATGTCCAACAAACTCTACGAATTCTCAGCGAACAGCGAGGCTGCAAGTGTAATTTGCTGCCCCCGCAAGGAGTTCGCAAGGAGCCGTCAGTACATCATCACGAACGTGTGTGGCAAGTGTGACGCAAACGTGACGCAAGTATGACGTACCTTCACCGTGCGTTCCACGTACGCATGTAGCAAGACAAACTCAAGAAATGAGTATGATCTCCACGGCAATCGCACGTTGCAATTAGCGTCCCTGCTTGAAAGGACATCTCAAGCCTCGGTCGCAACTGGACGCATGAATTGTGGGATTGTACGTCCCCTGTGAATTGTGGGTGTCGTGGAGGCCATGGAGGTCATAGAGGTAGAGGAGGGCGTCGGCAGAAAGGTGTAAGTCTGCCGTGCGCGTTGCAGGGGCTGTGGTAGAATCTACGTTGATTCTGAAATGTGCTCTTATTTTGAAGGGCACTCAGGCAACGAGTGACCTTGACATGCCCTTGACATGATGATGATGTCATTTGATGACATCATCATATCATCAAACATCATCATCATGTCATCAAACGACATGGTGATGATGTCATTTGGTGCAGGTTATCCTCATGAAAAACTCGTAGTAAGACGTACGATAAGTAATGCACAAAAATTTGTACATATCCCACATATTGGTCGTGGGATACGTGACGACATTACCAAAAACAAGATGGGAGATTTTCTGACTGAAAAAAGGTGGATTTCATCTTAAACTTATTATTATTGTTTTTCTACCCCTAACTCTAACCCTAAACCTAACACACATTTCTGAACGCTCAATGCGAAACGTGTTGTGCATGTGCATGGACATTCGTAGGAATATGCATGAAATATCACGCTTAACTTTTTGTGTGATATCAAACAAAACTCGTCATGAGAATGCATTGTTTGGTGCTGTCATCATGACGCCACATATAGATCAGCAGATGGTATTCTGATTTTTATCATCATGTCACATACAAATCAGCATATGGCAATCTGCTTGCTGATTCACATTCACTTGAGATCATCCTTCTAGTTCTCTTTGTTTCTAAGTTATTGCGGAAAACGTGTGTTTTTAAATCATTTAATGCCATTTGGACTCCATTGTGGTGGTGCACAGAAGCAAAATGACAATAATGTCATTGTCCAAATACTTATGGACCTGCCTGCAGCACGTTGTGGGATAAAAGATAAAATCCTTTGTGACTAGTTTATGTTAATTATATTTTTTTTATTTGCCCTAATTTTTAAAACATGTGCCACTGTGAGCTCTCACTTTTTAAGTAAACCTAGAATCGCCGCAATCACTTCAAAGAGGATTATATCAAATCTGAGTTACACACAATCCCAAGTTTAGTTCCTATCTGCTGCACTTGGATTGGACTTACATATTCGTCGTATGATTCATGTGTGACTGCCAGCAGCGGGGCCCTGTACCCAGCACTCCCTGCTGCACCCCTGGCTCTTGGAGCTTGCACCTCCCTCGTCAAAGCGGTCGTGGGTAGTTTGCTGTGCGTTACTGCTGTCCCTCGAGGTGCTGCTGCGCCCCTTCCCGTGCCTCTGTGGCCCCTGGTAAAACAAACAAGCGTACAACTTGGCATCAACTTGCCATAAGAACAACAGGCCACAGTGATTTCAGCATATTGGCGGAGTTCAAAACGTTGAGAAATCTGTTATATCCTTCTTTTCTCTGCACATGTGAAAACGGCCTCAGTTGGTGGTTGCTGCACAGCGCGCCAGGGTGAAGTACAAGATAAGTGTAACCTCTGGTGCTGACGAAGCTCATGGAATGATCAGAGGGTTTGAAGAGCGTCGCCATGTGTCTTTCTCTTCCCTGCGAACATGCCCGTGGGACGCAGCACGGTTATTCCAATAAACGGATGGAGTCATGCCTGAGGTTTTACAAAATCACATCTCCATCTGCCTGAACATGCAGAATACACTCATGGAGGACGGCAAGAACAACTTTTAAAGTGAACAAATGCTATTTGCATTGTCCAGTGTCTGGGCAGCGATGGAGGGAATTTGGAGTGGATTGTCCAGGAGCAGGACTACGGGAACACCACCGGGACCGCAGGACGGATTAAGCATCACAAAGCCGTCTATTGTTTGGTAACGTAATGTAGGTGGGTGAGGACACCGTTTCTTCCTCTGGCATATCCTCCCCAAGGCAACAACCCATTATGATGCAAACATACAGACCCTCAAAAGGGGAGTTACTGGTGCACATTTTGCATTGAGGCCTAGTCCATGTGGCTGCATTTTCATTGGGAGCACCTGCTTGAAACAAATACTGCACGTGGCCATATCTGAAAATATCTGCATCCACACAAAGCCGTGTTCATTTCTTCTTCAGTGTTTGGAGCACACTGTAGTGCATAACAAACTGAAAGGGGGGTTACGTGTTGCCATCGTGTGGCAGGAGGCTGATAGTGGTGCACACGGGGCCTGGGTCCCTGTGACAGAAGCAGGGTTTGCGCCATGCTGTTTTCTGGTGGTTAGTGCTACTGCACCGTTTCCAAAAAAACAAAGTTTCACTGTTCACACACAGAAACGACTCCACTGTTTTTATTTTGATCCACTCTGGAGGCCGTTTTCCCCACCACAAAACGGCAGATTCGTGTGGATGAAAAGCCAAAATGGATACATAGATAAGTAGCCATTTTCCTGTGAAAACATAGCCATGTGGACAAGGCCTGAGATTTACAATAACCCCTGATTGATGTACCAAAAGGAGAATATCTGGGCAGGATCCTGTGTTACGACTGGATTAAACTCCTCTACACGTGCTCCCAGAATCAGGACAGGCTGTCGAGGCAACATGTACTCACTTAAAACATGGTTCCGGTAGATTGCAGACAGTTTGCTTTAAAAAAAAAAAGTACTTAAAATAAAAATGGGCAAGCATGCTGCATGCATGGCTGAGCCAAAAAAATGCAGGTCTCTATGCTTAGCCCCAGAGGTCACCTGCCATGCCAGACAAGTTTGCCGCATGGCAAGTACATTTATTTAACCAAATCAAGTATATGTATATGCATATTTAATGTGTTTTAATATTTGTATGTTATTTATATTGATTTCCTTTAATTTCAAACCAATTTATGTGTTGCTTTGTGTTGCCTTTGTGTATGTATTATGCTAATAAACTACATTTATATCTGGTGACTTGTTTTTTTTCCAATTTGCATTGGTATTAAGACAAGTCTTTGTGTATAGATGTTTACCTTTGCCTCACATCCTTCTCACAATAATATTATAGTTGCAAATCTGCACTGCTATTAGTATATCTATTATATTATATTTACTAGACCACAAGCCTGTGCTAACGCTTGGGAAGTGAAGTATAAGCGTTTTTCTCCGTGGTACAGAACTTTAGTCTTTAGATTGTTTCTAGATGAGAAGGTGTCGATTGAACACTGCTTACTCTTAAAATAGAAAAAAAGTCCTGTTGGTGTGTGAAGTGATGCAAAATACTCATTACAAAATGGGAAAGACTCAGACTGACAGTGACTGTTTTATTCATGTGATTGCACAACACACTACCAGTAGGCTACGGTACTTTCAGCTGACACAGCATCACCAATACTGCTATGGGTTTTTATACATGTATTAGCATGGGAAAAAAGAAATATGTAATTAAGTAATTAGTGGGTTGTTAATCGCTGCTAAAAATGTCCATTGACACATCACATGTATGCCAACTATCAGTCTGTGTAATTACAGAACCGTAAGTATTCACATGGCGAAGCGCATAGAGGCAGAGAGAAACTTGGTTCCTTCAGTAGTATAGATGTTTATTTGATTTAAATTTCAATTATGGGTTTGTGAGAAGCTTTTGAGTGAGTCCCTAGCCTGGTAAAAAGGGAGGCAACATCTATGCACTTGGTAAAAGGTAGATTCACTGTTGCAGCATCACCGAGCACTTACAAAATGCAAATTAATATAAGACTAGAATTTGACTCTGCAGGAAACTGAAATTAGCAAGAACTAAAACATGAACATGTTTATTTTCATTCCACTACTTTCACTCAGTACTTTGGCTCCTCACTAAAATCACTGACTGAATTACACTCATTCACAGTACATTGTTCAGACTGAAACACACATAGCTGGAAGAGGGTGACCAAAACATTTGATTAGAAACACTCACTCTTTCTTTCCCTCTCTCTCTCTCATGCATACACACACTTAATATCATCCACGTACCATGTGAGAAATAATATGACAATATGAATATGCAGTCATGTTCAAAGCTGTTGCACCTTTATAATGTGCACATTTGGCATGCAGCGTGTGAGAAGTGATGTTGTTCGATGATGACCCCCTCGCACGCGCGCACGCCAAAACCCCTTTCAGATACATAACACATAAATACAAAACCTCACCTTAATGCTTCATTGCTCCTCAGGGAGCTTTAAGGCGCAATCTCACTACCCCAGTGTTTAGTGAACGCAGGGCAAAGTTGAGAAACTTGGCCAGACGTCAGGAAAAATCACATTACCGGAGTTTGGTAGTGAACATCTAATGCAGCTGGGCGTTCCACAATGTGGTGCTAGCAGAGGCCAGCAGGGGTGGGCGTTAGCCAGTGCTCCATTAGAACAAGTGGGACTTTTGCCAACGTGGCAACGTGCGGGAGAGGGGGGTCGACACACCACTGTGCAGTGATTCTGAGCAGGCAGGGCGAAGCAGCACCCAAACGTTAGCCAGTGTAGAAGATCGCACCAGTAACTTAGGCTAGCAGAGATGAGCGTAGGCTAGTGTAGGGAACTTGGTTGTAGCGGAGATTAACTTTCTCTAATGGTCTCTAACGTAGCCAGAGGTACATCGGCAAACAGCGCAAAATTTTAAACATGTTGACAATCTTTGTACACGGTCAACGTTCATTAGCGTAGGCCGGCGGAGGCTGGCGGACACCGACATTTGCAAATACGTTCATCTACACTGGCCCAAAATCTAGGTGAGATTGCGCCTTTAGCGGCCACTGTCCTCAGTTGCTTCCACTTTCTCAATACCACAGCACTGTGTGGCAGGCACGCTCCGGTTTAAAGGGAATGACAGGTGCCTCTCTGGTTGATTTTATGTTCAGACTACAACACACCCATGACTAATGAACATGGTAAATCCAGCCCCTTCGCACCCAGTGCCCAAGTTTATGCCCAGTTAAGGCACCCCTTCGATAGCAAATACAATTTGGGCATGCTCCACAATCATCTGAACAGTTCACTCTGCATCCGCTATCAAGATAGGGCCCTACATTTTTATCAAAGCTTCAGGCTGACGAAAACCTTTGCACAAACACTTTCATTTAAATCACAAAGTTTGACTTTGAATGTCTAGTTTTAAATATAAAACACATTTCTTCCAGGAATCATTCACTGTAAAATAACAACCTTCAAAATTTTCCAATTTCAAAATGCTTTGATTCAAATATTCGCCCAAACACATGCTCACCATCTGAGATGCTTTTCAGATTCTTTATTTCTGCACAAGTGCCATCAGCGTCATACCTTTTGGATGTTGTAGATGCCGCTCGCAGGATGCTTCCTTGTGCACTCCTCCCTCTGCTCGACTCCTCAGAGCCGTTCAGGAAGGAGAGTTCTCTCAGTTGCTCCTGTCTGATCTCGTCATTGTAGTCCTGTGGGAACAAAAAGCAGCGTGCCATTAAAAAGAAGAAGAGGAAGAAAAAAAACCTCCAAGAACATTTGTCTTCCAACTGCAGCAGATGCTCACCACAGCCGCAAATGCCATCAAATTAAATTTATCTCGACAAACACAGGAAACACATGGTGTTTTTGAGCGCTGAATTCTGAGTGAAGAATCTTTTGGTAATCGTTTGGGCAAAAATGCACACAAGAGATTTGTAACGTAAGGGGGGGAAAGCTCAAAGCAGAAAAGAGATTTTCTTTTTAAAATATTAACACTCCACAAGACCATCTACTTTCATTGGAAAACCAATCATGTCTACCAAATAAAATCAGTCCAGGTCATACATATAATTTAATATCCTGAGGAATATAAAATAAAATCCCATTTAATGAATAAATCCTTGTTCTCATTTTAATGCAACAGAATTTCTTCCACACCGCCTGTAATTGACAGTTTCAACAACTTTTCGTAGAATATCGTTATCTTGTGATTGTGAACCACTTTTCTCCCTCCGTTATCAAACATGATATGGATTATTACACAGGCGATAACACAGTGGACAAAACAGTATTCATTATCTTGTCAATGCTGACAGATAAACAGGCTTATTTCCCAGAAACACTTAAGCCAAGCCCACACGATTCGGCGCCCCAGGCAAAATGTTTTTGTAATGACAATGAAATGGAAAACATTCGAGGCAGCAGCCTATTCCCTTGGTTGTCAGTGTTTTTGACAATCATAGTTTTGCAGCTTTGTTCTCCTTTATTTTCTTACTTTGAAACTGACTCTCAAAGGAGTGACACTTGCTGAAGGTACGGAACAAATTTTCTAAACTTCTCCGCAGAGATGGAATCCTATACATTCATTCATTCATTCATTTTCTATACCCGCTTACTCCAATTAAGGGTCACGGGGGGTGTTGGAGCCTATCACAGTGGTCATTGGGCGAGAGGCGGAGCACACCCTGGACAGGCCGCCAGTCCATCACAGGGCCACATATAGACAGACAAACACATTCACACTCACACCTATGGTCAATTTAGAGTCACCAATTCACCTAACCTGCATGTCTTTGGAAGTGGGAGAGAACATACAAACATCCACACAGAAAGGACCAGGTCGGAAGCTAACCTGGGACCTTCTAGCTGTGAGGCAACAGTGCTAACCACTAAGCCACCGTGCTGCCCAATCCTATACATGTAAAATCAAAATTATTTCAGTTTTGCACCGTCATGGGTTAAATTTGCAGATGTTATCAAAAATGTACAAAAAAGTAAAGCACAGCAATTTGTATATATTTGTACATATTTTTATTACCTGGAAATTGTACATATTCCAAGTATTTTCCGCCACGAGGCAGTGATAACATCGCCGACAACAAGATGGCGGATCAGCCAAGTGAAAATAAAATGTGGTCATTACTTATTATTATTATTATTGTTGTTGTTATTGTTGTTATTCTAACCCTAACACTAACCCTAACCTTAACGAAAACACAAATGGGCATTCGCTAAATGCGCAATGTGCACAGTAATTCGTAGGCCGCTTCTGAACAAGGTTAACATAAAGCTTCCTTTTTGCACAGTAAAGTTTTAAGTGGTAGTTGTGAATGTAGCTCTGTATTGTAATGCTTTGACAAAGGTTTCCGAAAGTAATCCTTTGCCCATGTGGTTATATCAGCTATTGATGAATGATGGTTCTTGATGCAGTGCTGTCTGAGGGATTGGAGAGATCACGTGTGTTTAGTTTAGGCTTGCCCCTTTGCCCTTTACGCACTGAAATTCCTCCAGATACCATGAATCTTTTAATGATATTTTTCACTGCAGAGGGAGAAATATGCAAATCCCTTCCAATCTTTCTTTGAGGAACATTGTTGAAACATTTTTATAATTTTCTCACACATTTGTTGACAAACTGGAGATCCTCTGCCCATCTTTGCTCCTCAAACACTCAGCCTTTCGTGGATACTGCTTTTCATTATTTTTTTTCATTAAATTTTTTTTTTTTACCTCATTACTAGCCCTCAATTGCCCCTGTCCCAACTCTTTTTGGAATTGTTGCAGGCATGAAATGCAGAAATGGATGGATATTAACAAATGAAATGAAGTTGACCACACAACACATGAACTATCTTTAGTTTATATGGTCTGAAATGAAGACAAGTCCAGGTAAATGTGAGGATCACCGTTTTATTTTGTGTGTGTGGCAGTGTATTATCTCGGAAAATACAAGTATCGGATCGGGACTCAGTATTGGCAAATACTCAACATTAAATGGCTCGGATGGGGATCGGGGGAAAAATAACCTGATCGGGACATCATTAGTAACAATTTACTATGTCTGCTGCAAATTCACAAAACACACCCAAAAATACAGATGCATTGTAAAGCTCTTCGACACAATGGAAGTACTCTCAACACGAAAAGACGTTTCTGTCCGGAGGACCATTACTGACTTTTAATGTACTGCAAATAATAAAATGAGAAAATGTAGCTATCTTAAAAGTAAAATCATCAATAAAGTAAATGAATGAACTTAGTCAGCTCTGTTGACCAGGTAGAGATAAAGATAATAGTGCGCTGTGAGCCACCGGTCAAAGTCCTTCAGGCAGAAACCTCTTTTTCTGTTGCAAGTAATTCTGTTGCGTTGTGGAGCTTTGCAAGGTGTCTGAGGTTTTTAGTGTGTTGTGTGAATTTGTAGTAGACACGTAATCAAATGAAATTGCTGCATGTGCCATTTGCCACATTTGTGAGTGTTCTG